>CAUYRH010066687.1:0-33500 GCA_963574655.1 Perodicticus potto | reverse complement strand
ATGTTGTTCATGGTTTCTTGATGTTTCTTTGAAAAACTAAGAGACGGAATTTAAAGAAATACTTCCAGCTTCTCACAAAGGCAATTCTCCAGGAATTCTGAATCCCACTGCGTGTGTCCTCCAAACAACAGTGGAAACGTTCTCAGAGCATCCGGGCGCCACAGGCCAGCCCCATGGAGAAGCCGGAAAGCCGGAGCCGGAGCCGAAAGAGCGCTTGGCCGCCCCTGCCGCACCCTGCAGCGCCTGGCTCCCGCCTGCAGGAGACGCCTGCCGGAGGCGGTGCCAGAGGCCGGGGGCGGCGACTTCAGGGACTGACCTCTACATTTTCAATGTCAAGAGAAAATGGGTTATGGAAAAGCTGTATGTCCTGTTCATGGAGATGAAGCTCTTTAAATCTAAACTGGAACTCCTTTTGCAACTTTTCCAGTGAATCCACACATGTTTTGTTTGGGAATGCAACCAATGGTTTTTCCACTAACAGATTTTACTACCCGGGATGAGTCCACTGCTAAACAGGTCAGGCAGTGGAGGCAAAAACACCCAGCGGGCCGGATAAACGTCCTCGGCGGGCCGCATGTGGCCTATGGGCCTTAGTTTGAGGACCCCTGGCTTAAGCGATTCTCTCGCCTCAGCCTCCCAAGTAGCTGGGACTACAGGCGCCCGCCACAACACCCAGCTATTTTTTGTTTGCAGCCGTCATTGTTGTTTGGAGGGCCCTGGCTGGATTCGAACCCACCAGCTCAGGTGCCTGTGGCTGGCGCCTCACCTGCTTGAGCCACAGGCACCAAGCCTCAAAACTTTTAAAAATCTAATTAAAATACAAAATTTCTGCATACATACATTTAAACGTTACTGTTATGAAAGGTGATGGAAAATTAGACAGGTAAACCACTAAGATATTCTCTAGAACTATTGCTCTATAAATGTATGCATATGCATTTCATTCGTATTGATATGCTGAATTATAGCAGGAGGAATCTAAGAAAGAATGCAACAATCGCCTTACACTTCTTCCAAATAGATAAACTGGTGTAGGACTCACAAGGACTCACACTTTCATCTTTGAGGTGAAAATAAAGACCACATTACTGAAAATAAAGACCAGTGTGGAAACAAACAACCAGTTAGCTAAAATGCAATAATGTTATTATAATAGAGGTATGGTAACAATCCTGAATAGCATTTTGGAAACAAATGCCTAATAATTGAGTTTCTGCCAAAAGACCAATACTTCAGGAACCCGAAAATTGTAATGAGTCTAGGAAAGAATGTGAGCATGGTGAGCGAGCCTAAGTTTCATGTGAGGAATTAACAAGAGATAACAAAACACTTGTGGAAAAATGACTGACCAGAAAATCCAACCTGCCAGTGACATTTTCCAGACACACACAAGGCTTCTCAATAAGTGGGGCCCCATGTGTGATCATCCCAAGATGAAGAAAAGCACATTCTATCAAAACTAGAATCTGGGGAGGCAAGAAATAAACACATCATGGACACGGTACTGAGTAAGTGAAGAAATTTATGTAAGCTTCTTGGACTTGGCATAAAACATGCATAAAAATGGATCTTTTGGGGAACATTCCATTGCAACCATAAATAAGCCACGGTTACTTAGCTAAAAGCAGAGCTGAGTTCTCTGATTAGCTTTTGTGTGCTAGAAAAATGACTGGCACAAGAAGAGAGTGGTTAACGTCTATAAATGGTACCTTCTTAACATCTATAAATGGTACAGCCATTGAACTTAGGGACTGATGCTTTATCCAAAGCCTGCCTCCTAGAGGTCTCTGATTTCCAAAGGATACCTAGAACTGAAATAACTAAAGGGAGGTTGGATAAACAAACCAAAGACTTTCCTGTGGTTGACAGCAAAGGAGAAATAATAAGAGGTTCACTGCTAAGACTGCATTTGTGGCAGACACTCTAAGTTATGTGCCTAGTGGTCAACCACTATGCCGCCCTTCTTTCTTCCTTGCTAGTAGAACCCAAAGTTGTTCCACATCCTCTAAGCAGCCATGCTTCATGGAAGCCACTGTCTCTTTCTATTCCTGTGCCAAGTGATTTGTTTTAGGTAATAGGCATGTGAGACAATCCTGGCCAATGAGATAGGAGGGAGGGTCTGCAGAGAGGACTCTGGAAAGAATTTCTTCACTCTTGAAAGGGAATGCACAACAGTCATTCCATGTTTGGAGAAGGTCAGGAAGGAGGAACTGCATGCTATAGTCAAAGGCTAAGAGGCATGGAGCTAGGAAGGAGAACAGCACTAGGATTCTAAGATAATCAACTAACTCCAAAGTCCAAGAGATCACAAAAGAGTCAGAGGAGGATGCTGGTCCAAAGTCCTGGGCTGAAGAACAGAATGAACAGTCTAAGAAACTGAGAAGACCAACAGATGCTTCAACAGGGTGGGACTTCTGATCTGGTACTAAAGATGTTTGCTTTCTGCCATGATTTTTTTTTTTTTTATTAAATCATAGCTGTGTACATTAATGCAATTATGGTAGGGCACAATGTGCTGGTTTTATATCCAATTTGAAATCTTTTCATCAAACTGGTTAACATAGCCTTCACAGCATTTTCTTAGTTATTGTGTTAAGACATTGGTATTCTACATTTAGTAAATTTCACATGTACCCTTGTAAGATGCACCGTAGGTGTGGTCCCACCAATTACCCTTCCTCCACCCATCCTCCCCCCTCCCCTCCCTTGCCCCTTTCCCCATTTCTTGGGCTATAATTGGGTTATAGCTTTCACATGAAAGTTGGTTTCATAGTAGGGCTGAATACATTGGATACTTTTTCTTGAGATACTTTGCTAAGAAGAATATGTTCCAGCTCCATCCATGTAAACATGAAAGAGGTAAAATCTCCATCTTTTTTAAAGGTTGCATGATATTCTATGGTGTATATATATCACAATTTTTTTTTTTGAGACAGAGCCTCAAGCTGTCACCCTGGATAGAGTGCTGTGGCGTCACAGCTCACAGCAACCTCCAATTCCTGGGCTCAAGCGAGTCTCTTGCCTCCACCTCCCAAGTAGCTGGGAGTACAGGCACCCGCCACAAGGCCAGGCCATTTTTTCGTTGCAGCTGTCGTTGTTTGGCTGGCCCGGGCTGTATCCGAACCCGCCAGCTCAGGTGTACGTGGCTGGCGCCTTAGCCCGTTGAGTCACAGGTGCCGAGCCTATATATCACAATTTATTAATCCATTCATGGGTCAATGGGCACTTGGGCTTCTTCTATGACTTAGCAATTATGAATTGGGCTGCAATAAACATTCTGGTACAAATACCTTTGTTATAATGTGATTTTTGGTCTTCTGGATATATACCTAGTAGAGGAATTGAAGAATCAAATGGCAGGTCTATTTTTAGATCCCTAAGTGTTCTCCAAACATCCTTCCAAAAGGAACATATTAGTTTGCATTCCCACCAGCAGTGAAGAAGTGTTCCCTTTTCTCCATATCCACACCAACATCTCTGGTTTTGGGATTTTGTTATGTGGGCTAATCTTACTGGAGTTAGATGATATCTCAAAGTAGTTTTGATTTGCATTTCTCTGATGATTAAGGATGAAGAGCATTTTTTCATATGTCTGTAGGCTGTGCACCTAGCTTCTTCAGAGAAGATTCTCTTCAAGTCCCTTGCCCACCCTGAGATGGATCACTTGTTCTTTTCTTGCTAATACGTTTGATTTCTCTGTGGATTCTGGTTATTAAACCTTCATCAGAGACATAACCTGCAAATATCTTTTCCCATTCTGAGGGCTGTCTGCTTCCTTTACTTACTGTGTTCTTGGCTGTGCAGAAGCTTTTTAGTTTGATCAAGTCCCAGTAATGTATTTTTAGTGTTGCTTCAATTGCCCAGGGGGTCCTCCTCATAAAATATTTGCAAGGCCAATTTCTTCAAGTGTTTTCCATGCACTTTCTTCTAATATTCTTATAGTTTCATGTCTTAAGTTTAAATCTTTGATCCAGTGAGAGTCTATCTTAGTTAGTGGTGAAAGGTATGGGTCCAGTTTCAGTCTTCTACAGGTCACCAGCCAGTCCACCCAGCACCATTTGTTAAATAGGGAATCTTTTCCCCACTGTTGGCTTGTCAAAGATCAAATAACAGTAAGTAGCTGGGTTCATCTCTTGGTTCTCAATTCTGTTCCATACATCTATCTCTCTGTTTTTGTGCCAGTACCATGCTGTTTTGATCACAGTCGATTTATAGTATAGTCTGAGGTCTGGTAGTGTGATTCCATCTGCTTTGTTTTTAATTCTGAGTAATGTCCTGGCTATTCAAGGTTTTTTCTGATTCCATATAAAATGAAGTATTTTTTTTTTGAGATCTTTAAAGTATGATAGTGGAGCTTTAATAGGGATTGCATTAAAATTATATATTGCTTTGGGTAGTATGGACATTTTAACAATGTTGATTCTTCCCAGACATGAGCATGGTATGTTTTTCCATTTGTTAACATCTTCAGCTACTTCTTTTCTTAGAGTTTCATAGTTCTCTTCATAGAGATCTTTCATGTCTTTCGTTAGGTAAACTCCCAAATATTTCATCTTCTTTGGCACTACTGCGAAAGGAATAGAGTCCTTGACTATTTTTTTCAGCATGACTATTGTTGGTATATATGAAGGCTATAGATTTATGAGTGTTGGTTTTGTAACCTGAGACACTGCTGTATTCCTTGATAAGAGTTTTGTAGAAGAATTCCTGGTGTTTTTGAGATATACAATCATATCAACTGCAAAGAGTAAAAGTTTGGGCCTGTGGTCCCACCTACTCGGGAGGCTGAGGCAAGAGAATGGCCTAAGCCCAGGAGCTGGAGGTCGCTGTGAGCTGTGTGATGCCACAGCACTCTACTGAGGGTGAAAAAGTGATACTCTGTCTCTACAAAAAAAAAAGTGAAAGTTTGATCTCTTCTGATCCTATGTGGATACCCTTGATTGCCTTTACTTCCGTAATTGTGATGGCTAAGACTTCCATCACAATGTTAAAGAGCAGTGGAGACAATGGGCAACCTTGCCTAGATCCTGATCTGAGTGGAAATAATTTCAATTTAACTCCATTCAATACAATATTGGCTGTGGGTTTGCTGTAGATGGCCTCTATCGGTTAAAGAAATGTCCCTTCTATAGCCATTTTCTTAAGTGTTCTGATCATGAAAGGATGCTGGATATTATCAAAAGCTTTTTCTGCATCAATTGAAAGAATCATATGGTCTTTGTTTTTTAATTTGTTTATGTGATGAATTATATCTATAGATTTACATATATTGAACCAGCCTTGAGACCCTGGAATAAAATCCACTTGGTCATGGTGTATAATTTGTTTGATGAGTTGCTGTATTCTGTTTGCTAGGATCTTCAGACCTAGTCTGTGCCGCTGCCTGGAGCTAGCTTGTCTGTCTCTGTTGCAGTCTGTGTTGGGGCAGACACAGTTAGAGCTCACACTCAGCTTTCGGTTTCCTGCCTTCCTTTGTCTCAGCTATGATCCCCTGGGAGCCAGGTGCAGCCTAGGCTAACTAAAGCAGTCCTGGCTCAGCCCCACCCTGGGAGTATACTGTCTCACTTGGCCCCGCTGCACCCCACCCAGGCAGGTACTGCCTCCGGCATACCCTTTACTCACTGGACCTGAATTTCAGTCCCAGATCTGTTCCACCAATGGCTGCCACTGGAGAAGATGCCCGGCTTTCTCTGATTGCCCAGAGAGTCAGGGAGTGTCTCTTTAAAATATCCCTAGGGCTGTGAGTCCTATTGTTCCCACTGCCACTGCTGCTCTGTGCTGCGGGGCACCCCCTCTCCCTCTCCTGTATGGCTTCTTCTCAGTTTGCCATCTTCTCCTTACTCCTGTGCTGCAGAATCATCACAGACCAGCAACAGCCCACGCCCTGTCCACACCTCTCAAGAAAATGTCCCAAAGTCTGGACTCTGTGGGGGACAGGCTTCCAGACCTTGGGCTGAGATTGGAGGGGAGTGTTGGGAGTTCAGAATTGCAGGTAGAGAATATATACAGTTTTATGCCTGGCGGGACAGTGCCATGGCACATTTGTAAGCCCTCTCTAGGGAAGGAGTTCCGGTTTTTACAGGGTCTCTCCCATAGGAAGGGATCTGAACTCTGTTCGCTTGTTTGTATAGAGTATACTGCACGCCATTCTCATGGGGGAGGGGTCTTTTGTCTGCTTGGCGATGGATTTTGTACCTATTATTTGTATCCCTGCGGTTGCAGCTCGCCTCAGAAGGGTTGATGTGTGTTCTTCAACCTTCTCTCTTGGTTCAGCTCCAAACCATCAGCTTACTTGCTAAACTTCTGTCCTTTAAGTCTCCTTCTGGATGGGAGCCTCTGTGGAAAGCTGGTTCCAGTCAGCCATCTTGCCTCTGCAGGCCTTTGTTGTGATTTTGATATCCTTACACAGGCACGGGTGCACCCATCTGTGTGCATGTGGTAAGAGAGAATCTGAGTCATGCCCAAGTGGGATAATCCTGACTACATCATAGATCAAGGTTCTGCTCCTATTATAGGGCCCTCTCCTGCTTTTTCTCTGACTTCTCTGACCTCATCTATGGAACTCTTTCCTTATTCTGTCCACCCCACACTCTTGTGTTCTCAAAGTGTGGTCCAGGTGCCCTTGGGTGTTCCTTAGACACTTTCAGGAAAAATGTGACATTAAAGCTAATTTCATAGGAACACTAAGATTTTTACTTGACGTTTTCGTTCTCATGGTGTTGATGGTTTCACCTGCATGGTGGAGTTTCCAACAAGATACATGACATATGAAATGGCAACAGATTGCATATAGAAGTGGATAAGAGAATTCCACTCTCTTCTATCAAGCCAGGTGTTAAAGAGATTTGTAAAGGGTAAAATAATGCCACTTTTCTCATTACATTTTTTCTTTTTGAAAATATAGCTATTTTTCATTAAAATGTATTATTTATTCTAACATACAATGGGTTAATTAATGCTATTTCCAAATGAAAATTTTTTTTTAATTTCTCAGGTTTGTTTATTTATTTATTTATTTATTTATTTATTCATTTTGAGACAAAGTCTCACTTTGTCACCCTGAGTAGAGTACTCTGGCATCACAGCTCACAGCAACCTCAAACTCTTGGGCTTAAGCAATTCTCTTGCCTCAGCCTCCCTGGTAGCTGGGACTACAGGTGCCTGCCCCAATGCCCAGATATTTTTTAGAGATGGTGTGTGGCTCTTGCTCAGGCTGATTTTGAATTCCTGAGCTCAGGCAATCCACCAGCCTCAGCCTCCCAGAGTGCTAGGATTACAGGTTTCAGTCACCATGCCTGGTCCAAATTTCTCAGTTGTAATTTCTAATGTATAGTCCCTGGACCATCTGCATCAGAGCTTATTATAAATACAGATTCTCAGGCCTCTCCCAGAAACCCTGGAGGCAGGGCCCTGTTTGACTAGCCCCCAGGTGACATTCAAGCACATAGAAGTTTGAGGGCCACTGCTATAACACTGTCCTCCATCATCCCTCCAAGGTGAGCAGAAACACATTCCCAAGTCTTCTGAATGTGGAGCCTGGAGAAGTTGTGGTTCTGTTCTGGGTTATACATGTGTTGGAATGCCAGGGCTGCCATAATAAAATGCCCGTGACTGGGTGGCTTAGACAACAGAAATTTTTTTTTTTCTAGTTCTAGTGGATAGAAGTCTGAGATCAAGGTGTCAGCAGGTTTTGTTTTTCTGGAGGCAGTGATAAAGTTAAAATGAGGCTATTAGGGTGGGCCCTAATCCAATATGACTGGTATCCTTATAAGAAGAGGAAATTTGGACACAGGCACCTGGGATGCGTGTGTGCAGAGAAAAGACCATGTGAGGACATAACAAGAAGGTGGCCATCTGCAAGCCAAAGAGGAGGCCCTATCTCCAAATACAGTCACATTCTGGGGTGCTGGGGGGTAGGGCTTCAACATACAAGTGAGGGAGATGGAAAAGAGGCCATAAAATCACCTCACTGTGATTTTTTTTTTTTTTGCTACATGTGGAGGAACATCCAAGAAACTATATACTCTAGAAACACCCTGCTCAGAAACCTTCTCTCTAGCCACAGAGCACTTAAGCTTACAGTTTGCTGTGTTCAAATACAAATGTGCCTAGGAAGGATTAATACCAGCTGATTTTCCCTTTTAATCACATTGCCTTCTCTCTGGTTGAGATTATAGCTAAGGAACTAGGAATTTGGGCCTGATATAAGCTGTGAAGTAGAACAAAGTCAGTAATTTGTGATGGCAATTTAGGGATGAAGAGGGGAGAATGCATGAGCACAATGGAAGGGATCCCTGGGAAAAGGTTGGAAAACCTCAGAGGGACTATTTGGGCTCATTGATTAGAAGGTCATGGAGCAGGAAAAAGGGCAGCAGTGAGGGCAGCTGGCTTGGGTTTTCCAATTGTTTCTGCAAAGGGGGAGGGGGCATGAGAGCAAGCGTGTAATGAACTGATACAATAGATAGGAGTTGGACATTGCATGACATGTGCCTTTCCAGACAGGACCAGGCCTTGAAATCCGAAGGTTTCTACATTCATTCTGAGCTCCCAATTCCCATTGGTCATTGCATCTGTACATTGACTTGTTAAATTTCCATCTTCCCAGAACTCTGGCCTGATTTGCATGGTGGTTTATAACCATACCAAAGTGGCATACTTCCACACTTGGGCATCCACTCTCTGGGAAGAGGCATCTAATCAGGCTCTGTAGTCTCAGTGTCCCTCGTAGCCCATCTTTCTCAGTCACCTTTCTCATCCTGGTTTGATGACCACCCTTGGCTGATGAGCTCTACACCATGCTCCAGAGTTGTGTTTCCAGCTGCCTGCAGGACAACTCTACCAGAATATCCTTCAGGCATCTTAAACACAATAGGTCTAAAATTCCATTTGTTTATTTACACCCTGAAAATTATTCCTTCTGATATATTTTATATCCCAGTTTATGACATCATAATCCATGGATTATCATATAACCTAGACATCCAGAGAGAGCAGAAGATCATTATGATCTCACTCTCTCATCCCACCCCCAAGTTCAATCACTAACTCCTCCAATTGCATTTCCTAGATTTTTCTCATCACCCACTCAGACCCTCATCTCCTTTAACAGACACCAGTGAGCCCCAGTCTTTTCTTCCTCAGAATCAAATATTCATGCATAACTACAGCAGTTGTGCACAGACTTCCCACAGCCATGGGCAGGTAGCATTGATAAAATAGGCTTCAGATCCCCAGAGATTGTCCTCAGAGTGATCGGCACTAGCATGATGGCTGAGCACCCCTAGCATGCAGGGCAGCAATAGCTTTCTAAACAATTTTCCTGGATATAACCTGGCTCCCTCAAGTTCAGCCTCCACATGCAGCCAGAAGTCTCTGCCTAAACAAACTTACCCAGGCCGGTCCCAGTTACCAACCATCTAGATCTTCCCATACAGTATAGGACAAAACCCAGTAAGCTTCGCAGGGAACATGGAGCTCACCATGGTGCTCAAATCCCAGGGCTGTTCCTTACCTCAGTGCCAGTCCTCATTCTGCCACCTTCACCCAATGCCCTTTCTCCAAATCCCAGTGTCTGCCTTTGCTGGGCTAATTTCAAGCTGTTCTTCATAACAGCTGGAATCACCTCCTTTAGGAAGCCTTCCATGATCTCTTCTTCTCTTCCATCTCTCCATCTCAGGCAACTTGTACTAACCCCTACCACCCTGCTCTGGACTCATCTCTTTAGAAATCTGACTTTTCCACTAGGCTCAGAGCTCTTTGAGGGCAGAGACTATATTTATATCCTGTGTCTACCACAGGATCCAAATTCATAGTAGATGCTCCATAAATGTTGGGTGAGTGAATGAATGTATGACTTCCAGGAACGGTGGGGGAGATACCTCATGTGGCAGAGTCAGCAGGGCACCATATGTCAGAGATAATTCAAAGGGCATGAGGTAGTGAACACAGTTGCTAGGCAAGACAGGACTGGATGGGATATCCTCACAGTGAAGAGTCCCAAGATGAAGTTGAAAGGAAAAGGGTGTGCCTGAGCCCTGTGTTTTAAAGCACAGTGTCCATCCCCCATAGCCTGCTGTGCTTTAAGACTGTTTCAAGAACAGGCATCCAGTTTCAGTCACTGAGATATGCACTACCTACTAAACTCAGTTTCAGGGATTTAGATGTTGCCAATTCATTCAATTTTAAAATGTAATTTTTATCTTCCAAGTTCAACTGCCATGGCCCTTTGTGAACTACCTCCAAATAGGAGGCCTCACTGAGGTACCACTGCACATTCATACAGCACCTGTGCTCCTGCCCACTTGCAGCCAAGGCAACTGGAATTTTATTGCAATGCAAACATCAGGCCCAAGGGATCACTTTTGCCCTTGGTGCTTACTGGAAGATAGAGAGCTCATCTTAGGGACGTTTATACCACCCGCTTGAGTACAATAGACCAAGGCTCTTCTCTCCCTTTTGTGACATTCTTCAGAATTTTGCATCTTGCTTCCCTTATCTAGCCTTCTCCAGTTTTTCAATGCTCCTTTTAAGATGGTTTCTAAACCCCTTCACAATCATGCTCACTCCACTTTCAAACATTCCTTTGCTATACTCACAAATGTTCCTTTTAAACCATATGGCCCGGAGTAGAACCCAGTACTCAAGCAGTGTTCCTAAGTATACACAACAGTTTATGTATGTATTTATTTCTTATAGTAGTTATAATACCACTAACATTATCTTGGATTTTAGTAGCCATATCGTCCCAGCCTTGATTGTTGTGAAATACGAGGCAAAGTAATCATAGAGTAGAACCTTAGGACTTTGCCTCTATCTATGTGCATTATGGGCTAGCAAGGCAGGGTAACTTGGAGAAAGCCCAGGAATGTCCTGTGTCTACCACAGGATCCAAATTCATATAGATGCTCCATAAATGTTGGGTGAATGAGTGAATGAATGACTTCCAGGAATAATAACCAGTCATAACCTTGAAATGTCGTTAATAAAGAGTTACCAAGAAGCAAAAGTTCCTGGAGACATTCTTTAAGCAGATGCTAAGGATGTAACCTGCTCTTAGAAGAATGCTACCTGCCTCGGCGCCTGTAGCTCAAGTGGTTATGGTGCCAGCCATGTACACCAGAGCTGGCAGGTTCAAATCCAGCCCGGGCCTGCCAAACAAAACAACTGAAACAAAAAAAATAGCCAGGCGTTGTTATGGTCACCTGTAGTTCCAGCTACTTGGGAGGCTGAGGCAAGAGAATCGCTTAAGCCTAAGAGTTGGACGTTGCTGTGAGCTGTGACGCCACAGCACTCTACCCAGGGTGACAGCTTGAAGCTGTCTCAAAAGAAAAAAGAAGAATGCTGCCTAAAAGATAGTGTTGGAAGGAGTAAGACAACTACGCAAATCTCCCATGATGCCCAAGGGAGCAATCACCCTGAAAATTAAGGCCCATGCCAAGGACTCCAGTTACCTGACGAAGAGATTTCATGATGAAACCATGAAGAGGCCAAGTTCCAGCTCATCACTTATTACCCCAAGTATGACAGTCACATTCAACCAGTGGTAGCATCTAAACCAGTTCATTTAAATTCCAAAAGAAAATTTGCATACGTTTAGGATCAATATGTGTATATATCTGTTTAATGGATAAGTGGCAATTTTTACTACCTCTCCTTATTTAATTACAGGTGACTTTCTTCTGTCTAACAATTCGTTGGTTTTCCTTTAGCAAGTGACTAATTCAATCTCCATGCTGCTTCCCTTCCCCACCCCCTACCTATCCAACTGTCTTTTTCTTGCTCTGGTATAAGCAGCTTGACAATTGTTTTAGCTGTCTCTTCCAGCTTCGGGTCTTCCATAAATTTCAAAGCACGCTTATATAGAATTCAATAATTAGGGGTCTACTGTATCCAAAAAAAATAGGAATCATTAATCTAGCTGAGAGAATTAGCAGGAAAAGATGTTAAGAGGATGTTTCTGATATACCATCAAAATATCTGATAATATTGCCAAGGGGTTATTTACAAATCATGCTAAGAAACCTAGGAAGGGATTTTGCCTAGACTCAATATTAATTTTCTATATAGTGGTTAGCAAGTCTTACAATCGATTATCTCTTTTCCATAATTTATAATTATTTATTCCATTAATTTGTGGTTTTTCCTTTGTACAATTAGCCATATCTTGTTTTGTATCCAAATCTCTTGATCTTTCTCCCTCTCATCACCAGTAAATTCCATTTTATGTCTTTTTAGCATTTTCTGTTTTTCTTTCTTTTCTTCCTTCCTTCCTTTCTTCCTTCCGTCCTTCCTTCCTTCCTTTCTTTCTTTCTTTTGACAGGGTGTTGCTCTGTCACCTGGACTAGAGTACAGTGGCATCATCATAGCTCATTGCAATTGCAAACTCCTGGGCCCTAGTGATTGTCCTAGTTCAGCTTCCTAAAAGCTGGGGCTACTGGTGTGTGCTACCATGCCAAGCTAATTATTTTTAAAGTTTTGTAGAGACAGTGTCTCTCCATGTTACTGAGGCTGGTCTCCAATTCCTGAACTCAAGGGGTTCTCCCACCTTGGCCTCCCAAAGTGCTGGGTTTACAGGCACCAGCCCCTGCCCATGGCCCACTTTTTATCATTCTCTAGGGCAGTGTTTTTCAACCTTTTGTATCTCACGGCATGCTTGAATCTGTAATTAAACTTCCTCAGTACACTTAAATTATGTTGATTAAAAAGAGTGAAAAGAAGAATATATTTACTGTGCTTTGAACTTCTTTTGAAAATAATTTAATTAAACATTTTCAAAGCGCACCTAAGATCCTCTCCTGGCTTCGTGGCACAGCGGTTGAAAATCACTGCTCTATGGGATAGTCTGGTGAGAGGTGAAACTACCTTCCTCTTCTGTTGTCATTTGTTAGAAACCCTTCCAGGAAATCGATATCATTGGCTTGTTTCAATTTCCATTACATTCCATTGACTTGACTGTTTACCAACAAAGTAATCACATCCTAACTGGAGGAGCTGGAGGAAAACTAATGAGAAACCATGATTCAGCTGATGGGGTTGGAGATTTGTGGAGGGACACTGCAGAATTGCAAGTATTTTGTAAACCTAAACGTTTAGAGATGCTGTTTCAAAACTCTTGCTTGCTTTGGCTTACTTTTATCATAAAACAGGCAGTTCTTTGTGCTTTGAGAGAGACACATAAGCTTCAAAGAGTCATCTGAACCACTCAGCAATGTCTTTAATCTTGACCATTTTCAAACACAGATCTCTGAAGGAATTCTCCTCTGAAGGAATTCTTACAATGTAGAGTCTGTTGAGAGGATGCTAATTTAAAAACCTCTATCCACAAGGCATAATGAAGACGGGGAGAAAGTGCAGAGCTTCGGGTAACTTAATAAAAAGGAAGAAAATTTGTCAGGAAATGAAAGACTACCCAAGTTGAAAGCTTGTAACATGCTGGGATTCAGAATAAATAAAATGGAATTCTCCCAAGTCTAACAGAGCAGCACTTGCCCGCAAGCACTACAAAGGATGTCAGTTTCCAGTTGTATAAATATGCAAACATAAAAAAGGAGGACGCATGTAAAATGTACTTCCCATAATTACAGGCTGGAAAGTTTTGGTTACCTTTCACCAAAAATTTAGATTCTATAATTTTCTATCAACTTGTATTTTCTTAGGGCTATAACAATTCTGATCTCCTTGGTTGTCTAGTGGCAAAAAAAGAGAGGGAGAAAGAAAAAAACAATTCTAATCACTCGTGAGCTGTTAAGATGCAGTATACTTAACGTCTATCAGTACAGAGTGTGGGTAAATTATCCACTTAATACCAATCTGAACAGCCTGGTAAACCTAGATCCTTAGGAATGTAGATATAGCCACCACACCACTGGGGTATAGGGAAGCATCGGTGCTTGTGAAGATGAGCCAGCGGAGAAGGGATTCAGTAACCCCCTTTCTGGACTAATCAGTGCTGTTCGCCCTTAGATCCATTCTTTACTTTCCAGCTCTGCTCTGGCCTCTGCAGGCTGTTTCCAAGGCTCCTGTTTCAGGGGCCTTCAGTGAGGCTCTGCCAATCAGAGATTAGAGGGTGGGACTAAGAGAGAAGCCAGGGTACTGCTAATCTTCCCTGATGTGGGTGGTTCTTCTGGAAGTGGCTTCATCTCTTTCAGGACTTCCAGTGGACTTGGTTCCAGTTTTGAATGGACACCTTAGTCTCTCCCACTTAAAGGTGGCTGCAGGATACAGCTATTGCCAATTTGAGGGATGTCTAACTGTCCTCTGTTTACTTATAGCCTCATTGGGCGGCCAATTTATTATATTAAATTACCTCTATTTAAACACTCAGAATTGTTTCTGTTTCCTAGTTAAACTCTGCATGATACCACTGATAAATAGGTTAGGTGCCATCTATTGATTGAATCATGACTCCCTTTCATTCCATATGGAATCTCCTAATTAGCTAATAAAAATAATAATAGTTAATATGCCTTCAGCACTCTCTAATAACCAAGTCCTGTGCTAAACCAGCATTCTCCTTCACACAGCTGTATGAATAAGGTACTATTGTGGTCTTTTTTTTTTTTTCAGTTCTTACTTCACAAGTTTATTATGAAATACAGTGCAATGCTCTTGTGCAGTAACATCATCTTACAGGAGGGGGTAAAACAGTTCTGTTCAGAACAACTCACCAGGTCTGACAATAACAAAGAACAACATGGGGCTGAGATTTGAGAAGGGAATAAACTGAGTGCAGACAAATCATATAATTAAATTAAATGGCATCCCTGAAATAAACAAACGCTTTCAAAACTCTCAAGTAGAGGGGAAGCTTTGGTATTTATTTTTTAAAATGTTCATTAAGCTCCAACGATTGTTTGCTATTATCCTTATCTACAGTCATGCTGAATAAAGTATAGCTAAATGGAAGTTAAATTGTATTCACGTGGTGTTAATGTTTACATCTTATTATCTTCAGTCTCTCAGAGAAAGCAAAAGTAACAACAAATAGCACTATGCCAGAAACTGGTTTCTTGACCAACAATGTCGCTTCAGCATGCAATGAACTGGTTCATTCTAAAGTGGCCATGGCTGTTGATGACAAGAGGCTTTGTATTTTTATATGGCACATCTTTTGGTCTGTGTGAAAACAAGTTTTTTGAATGTTAACTATTTTCTGACACTTTGGAGTTGTTGCTCTTCCCATTTCCATTAGGTTAAAGTATGTTCATGGCAATATTGTACAAGTTCAAAATTTCATTACAGGAGGGCGGCACCTGTGGCTCAAAGGAGTAGGGCGCTGGCCCCATATACCGGAGGTGGTGGGTTCAAACCCAGCCCCCGGCCAAAAACTGAAAAAAAAAATTTTTTTTCATTACAGGAAGTAGTCTGGAGTACAAGGAGTAACATGTGGCTCGCCTCTATGGGGTGCTGGGTCAAACCGCAAGAAAGAGTATTTTAGAGTATCATCAAGTTCCACGATCGCAGCTTGATTACCACAAGGATAACAATAGTTTGGAGCACTGAAAATCGTTACTACATTCCTGTCATGGAACCAGTTATATCCCTCCATCACCAACTGGTGAGCGCTAGACACCAATGTGAGGCCATTGGCATGATTAAATGTCTCAGAAATATCTTGCCCAAAGGTATAACCAGCTCCTCGAGGAGATAGACCCCAACCACCACGGGTATCTGGATCTGACCACAGCAAGTCACACATTGTACCTTCCTGGGGAACTTCTTTTAGGCAATCAAGGGCTGTGATGAGATCCAGTGTATCTATGGATGGCGAGAGGCCACTGACGGAAGATCTGTCCATCCACCAAGGCAGTGCGAGGAAGATAGTCAAAAAGATCTGTAAAGTATTTTCACACATTTGCATTTCCATATTTTCTTAAACACTCATCATAGAAACCATAAACTTGTGTGATCTGTCTGCTCTCACGATTCCCTTGAAGAACGTGATGCGTTCACAATAAGGAACCTTGAGAGCCACAAGCAGTGTAACTGTTTCAACTGTGTAATATCTTCTGTCAACATACTCTCCCATAAACAAATAGTTTGTATCTGGTGATTTGCCATCAATTCTAAACAGCTCCATGAGATCATGAAATGGCCCGTGTGCATCTCCACAGTCAGTGACTGGACATCGAACCTCCTGCATGTTGAATTCTTTCTTCAGGATTTCTTTAGCCTTCTTGCAGAGGCTCTTGGCCTGGGACTCGAACAGCTGCTTGCACTCTTGCAGCTTCTCCATCCACTGGTCCAGCTCTTTGGTGAACACCTTCTCGTCCATGATGCCACCCACCCCAACCAGCTACCACGCCTCACTCCTCCCGTGCCACCGCCCGCACTCGGGCCACACGCACACACCGTCTTCGGCTCCGTAAAGAATTCTCTGGCCACTGACGATTGCTCGGCACTGGCCTGCTTGCTGTGTCCCACAGACCTGAGCTGCCGGCCACTGTGCCTTCTCCAGGCTCGCCCTAACTCCGGAACGTGGCTCTCTGTCACTATTGTGGTCTTCATTTGAGGACTTTGAGGTTCAAATAGATTTTAAGTAACTTGTTCAAGGTCATGCTCATTAAGTGGCTGAATCAGAATTTAACCAAGGACTGTATAATTCCAGTAATCTCACTTTTAATTACTGTGTTCTATTGCCTTCGAACATATGGTACTTTTAGAAAATGTAGATAAAAGTCAAGTATCTTAAAGTTAAAATCAATTTCTAGGTTATGAGAAAACCTTTTATTGAATCATATGACTGAAAAGTACAAATTCACTTCAGGACAAGGTTTAAATAATGTCTGTGGTCTTTCTCTTCATCTCTTGGAAGAAGTATCTCCAGTGATAGACAAAACAGCAACTGACAAGCCCAGACTCACATTCTTCCAGCTTAGCAAGGCCAGCAGAAAGAAATAGCGTCTGCTGACAATGGCTTAAAAAAAAGACCCAGGGAAAACCTGGGTTGGCCTGGTTTAGGCGATCTGCTCATCTCTGAACCATTACCATGGCCAGGAGAATGGGATCCTACAGTTATTGGGGCCTGGATATTATGTCCCACCTTAGCGGCAGACAGTCAAAGCCCTGCTTGACCTACATGGAATGGGAATGGGTTCCTTACTCTAAAGAAGGATTCTGTCACCAGAAGAAATCAAAGAAGTGGTTCTGAAAGGACAAAGTTCAACAGAGGGGAGTTCATATCCCATCTTGACTTCAGAAATATGATGAATTCTCTAGTTATTTCCCACCTTTTATAACTATTGTTAGAAACATATTTTCCTCATTTTGCACAGGTTCTTTAATTTTTGCATTGTCATATACACGGTTATTTTCCATTGTTTTTCAACCCTATGCCCTCCCTCTGTGTCATGCTCTGAAATGCTAGATCTGGAGGCCAACAAGTATATTTCCCAGATTTTCCTGCCAGCTGGCTTCCTGGTATGGTCTAATGATTGGACAATTGGATGCATTAGAGAGAAGGGCACAGCGAGGAGAAAAAGAACTTTCTTCTTGTCACTGATTGCTGCCACCTTCATGCCAATAGCAGAAGACAGCTACAGCTGTAGCCTCCAGTTTCTCTTGCCAATACCAGCTCCCATGTTTAGCCCCCTTGGTGTTTCAAACCCTGAGTACTCGAATGAGAAATTGAGAAGTCTAAGAACTGACTGTGCACCAACCAGAGTAGGGGTGTGGCTTCCTCCAAGTTCAAGTTTCTAGGACTGCCCCTCAGACACACTCCTTCCCTTTTGTTTCTCCTGCCCTATGGATGGTACCTGCTTCCGTCAGCACCTACTTGGTTCACCTTAGGATCTTGGCTTTCCAACATCTGGGTAACCAATTTCCCCTATTAAATCTTTTCTGGGTGAAATATCTAGCATGGTTTATGTTACTCTGACTATGTAATTTTTTTTTTATCTAGGCAGTAATTAACTTATACATGAAAGACATACTTGGTATGAGGGTCATTGAGAAATACGTGAATGCTTAACATTTTAAAAGTTGAGAACTGCTTGGATCTGCTTTCCTGTAGAGGAAATGTAACACTACAGTTGATGACTACTGCCACCAGTGTATTCAGAACACTTACTGACCATCTTGATCTTGTTGACCAACCTTGATAACATTTTGTGTTGAAAGGAGGAAAGTGATGAAAATCAAAAACTTCTCGCCATAGTTCATCACCGTATATAAGATTTCTTTTTAAAGATTATAAAACTTTATTGATGCATAAAAGAGGATTTTTTTTGAGACAGGGCCTCACTCTCTCATTCTTTAGGTACAGTGCCGTGGCATCATAGCTCACAGCAACTTAAAACTCTGGGCTCAAGTGATCCTCTTGCCTCACCCTCTGTATAGACGGGACTATAGGTGCTTATCCCAACACCTAGCTAGTTTTTCTATTTTCTGTAGAGACAGGGATCTCACTCTTGCTCTGGCTGGTCTTGAACTCCTGACTTCAAGCAGTCCACTCAACTTAGCCTCCCAAATTTGTTAGATGACAGGCATGAGCCACCACACCCAGCTTATAAAAGAGAATTTAGAAAAAGGAGGAGACATATATGTCTCTAGGAGGAAAGATTAAATGTTTTAAAGATGTCAAACTTTTAAAAATGTTATTGCAAATAACAGATGCATTAATAACCCATAGAAAAAAAGTAAAGAATTTGAACAGACACTTTGGGAGACTTGGAAATAGTAATTCCCCACCTCTAGTAATTTATTGATAGGAAATAATGATAAGTGTGCAAAGTAATTTGGTAGAATAATATTCAATGCAGTGTTATTTTTAGTTGAAAACAATCTATGGGAGTAAAATTTCCAGCACCACTACACTTCAAAAGATTGGTTTAGATAAACTACATTCCCCTAGGTAATGATTGGTAGAGACTAACATATGATCCAATCCTGGCAGAAGACATTACTGAAGTTGTAAAGTAACTTTGGAGAAGGGTGCTTGCCTCTAAAAATGACTGAGAGAGGGGACTAGCTAATCTTTTTCTGGACATTTCTGTGCCGAGGACAGACACGCAGACATTTCTGTGTTGTCTGAGGGCATCTAACTGTGGGGAGGAGGTCAGGGGGAAAGCCAGAGAGTAAAACTGATCCGCTGACGATGGCAGAGCAGAGCAATGGAAAGACCTGGGTATCTTCTTGCCTCTGTCTGAAATAGTCTTCTCATAGATATTTGCATAGCTTACTTCCTCACCTTCTTTAATCTTTTGCTCAAATGCAATCTACTCAAGAGACCTCGCCTTACCACCCTATGCAAAATCACAACCGGCTTCCTCTCTACTGCCATTGACACTTCGCTCCTCTTAGCATCCTCTATTGTTTTCCATAGAATTTATCACCTAATATACTTTCTAATTTATTTATTATGTTTATTATTTCCTGTCTATCTTGACAAACTAACTTGTCTATGAGGGCTAGGATTCATTGATAAATTCCTGTACCCTTGAACAGAGCTGAGCACATAGTAGGATCCCAGTAAGTATTTGTTCAATGGATGTGTGAATAAATCCAGCAGTAGTAACAGATTTAAGATTCAAACTTGGGTCTCCAAATTTGAATTTGGGTCTCCAAACTCCAAATTTCACAACTGTCCTTTGGCAAGGGCACGAGTGAATGGACTTCTGTGGGTGGTTCTAGAGAGCAAAACCAGGGCATGGATCAAAACTACCTGGAATTACTGAGGGAACAGCTTCCTTGGTTAATCACAACCAACCATCCTTCAAAGTGCAGCTCGCTTGCTGGTTGAGCTCTGGTTTTATCATTCCCTTGGGTTCCTCTCACTTTGATCCCTTTCTATCCTTATGAAATCTGACTTCAATGGTATTTCTCTGCTATTAAACCTCTAGCTGAGGTATAGACAGTTCTTTTCTCAATTTCCAGTAGCAAGGCTATAGAAGGCTAACCTACTCAAAAGGAGTGTCATTAAACACTGTACATGAACTGGGAATTCTCCAACCTCAGTACAACTTTGCTTTGACACCTACTTGCCACATGGCCTTTAGAAAGTTCCTTGAGCTCTCTGAATTGCCTTTAATTATGTGCCTCAATCATAAAATACACGGATTCAGTTAGATGATTTCTAAAATTTTTGCCAACTCGAAATTCCTACGATTCTACTCTGCCAAAGAGATCAATGGTGTTATATTAGAACTTGCATCACATGAACTAAGTAGGATAAGCTACCACAATATTAATACATTCATTTCCCTTCCTAATTTCTTTCGATAGAGTTTTTTGCTTGGGAATAGGTGTTATATGTGCATGGAAAATACTATTTGAAGCTACTTCTATTTTAATTATTAACTACTTAAGTATTTCAATTTAAAAATCAAGTTTTTCTTAATTTTTAAGCCTAACATGCAAGACTCAGGTTCAATTGAGACATAAATTTAATAGATTTAATTTACCTAAAATTTAGGTCTATTAAAAACTTGAGTTAAATTATTTTACATTACAAATTTAATATATCTGATTTTTTTTGAATGCCAAGTGCCTATCAGGGCAAATTGAAAAATCTAGTAAAAATCATCTTTTAAAGCACTCAAACACTTCTTATAAATCAAATAAATAAAGCATATAAAAGTAGTAACTGGTTTTTTTTTTTTTTTGGCCAGCTGGGTTTGAACCCTCCACCTCTGGTGTATGGGACCAGCGCCCTATTCCTTGAGCCACAGGCACATTTAAAACTTTTACAAATTTGATTAAATTTTGTTACTAATTTCAAATTAATATCAGAACTCTAATGTGTTAAATTTTCTTAAATGTTTCAATAACATCAAATGTTAATGTTTAATTAACTAAAACCTGTAATCATAATTATTACAAGACTTATTCCTAACATTAAGCTCCAAAATTAGAATCTCCAAAAGGCCCAGTTGTTAATCTGTGATTCAGGAAGGATTACTCCAGAAATAACACTCAGTACCTTAAACTAATCCGTAATATTTAAGTGGAACTAAAATCTGTAATGGTAGAATGGGCCTAAGTTTTAGACTAAGAAAACTCAGCTAGATCTATAAGAGTAAATTCCAGAGATGAAGTTAATCAAACTCAGAGGGGCAGGACCTTTGTGGTAATTTTAGGACTGGAGAGACAGGATAACTGAAAGTTCTCTTTAATGCTGTAAAGCACTTATACATTATTATTTATTATCTTTATCTTTCTTTAATTTTTTTTTTTTTTTGAGACAAAGTCTCAAGCTGGGTAGAGTGCCCTGGTGTTACAGTTCACAGCAACCTCAGACTCTTGGGCTTAAGCCATTCTCTTGCCTAAGTCTCCCTAGTAGCTGGACACAACACCGGGCTATTTTTTTGTTGTTGTTGCCAGTTGTCATTGTAGTTTTAGCAGACACAGGCCGGGTTCCAACCCACCAGCCCTGGCGTGTGTGGCCGGCGCCCTATCCACTGACCTACAGGCATCGCCCTATTTATTGTCTTTAAATACTGATAATGATAACTGGCTTACTTCTTTTACTGCGTGATGTGATTAATTCGGCTTACTTCTTTTACAGTGTGATGTGATTAATTCCGTGAATGCATTCCTTTAAAATGCCTGGATGTTAGTTAATGCAGGGTTAGGTCTTTGCTGAAACCTCAGTGTAGACGCCAGATTTACAGAGAGAGGACCATCCGAAGTCACTGGGTGATAGCAACAGCAGCAGGAATTTGAATTTGAATTGGATAGAAAACAGACTTTCTGGGGGCTCCCTGATCTCCCTTCCACCCAATAGACTGCTGCCACCATAGTCGTTTATTTGGGTGTGAACAGGCATCAGCTGGGACTTGAATCAGTTTTACGCAGGGCCAATTTCACTGGCCTGTGACCTGTGCAGTGACACAGGGCCGGGGCACTCAGCCACCGCACGTTGTTTATTGCTCTGTTGACACCATTTTGCAATTCTTAATTTTTTAGCAAAAAGCCCTGCATTTTTATTTTGCACTGGATACAGCAAATTATGTAGCCAATCCTGGCATTAGAGACCATTTGGATTTTTGCTTCTTCTGAAAAACAGAAATGAAATTTACTAGTAGTTAGGCACTAGCTCGGGAGTGAGCATTCCTAGAACTGCCCTGACCTGTTCCCTCCCAGAGTGCTACTTCTCATTAATAAGTATCAGCTGGACTCACTATAACTCTGGGAAACCTGATTGGGTCTCTAAAGAGAACCTTGCTGGCTTGGTTTGACTTCAGCATTGCCATCCGTCACAGACTTGTGTTATTATGGGTGTGCAAGACTTCTGTTCTGCCCAATTTCAGCCAGCGTTGTATAAAGCGGTGCCTGCTCTAATCTGGCCTTCGGCGGTGGGTGGCCTGGTCTCTAAGGATGCTTTCTTCCAGAATAGACAGAACAGACAGGAGGACAGAGGATGTTAGAAAAAAGTATTACCAGAGGTGAAGACTACTCACAACTGAACTTCTGCCATTACCACTGCACGTTGATGAGCTTCGCTGAGCCTCAGTTTCCTCATCTGCCAATGGGGCCAGCACAGGAGGTACCTAACCCGATGGACTCAGTCCGCTCCATACTGCTCAATACTGAGCAGACGGAGGATGTGTGCAAGGCTTTGCGTGGTCCCAGGGCTTAATGTTAGCACTTATTAAAACATCATTTATTAATCATTTGGGTGATGGGACTCTTGTAAAACCTGATGATATCTATGGTTCCCTCTCCTATGCCCACAATGTCCTCTTCTCCCCAAAGCCTTGCCGACCCATAACATGGATTGACGACCCTTGAAGGTGTTCCTGGACCCAACATAAGGTCTGTCTCTCTAAAATGTGCATGTAGGCAGTTTTATCTCTCCTTCTCTCCCCGAAGCCTCCACCTGCGGCTCCAGACCACTGGCTCCCGCCGCGACTCTGCCGGCCGGCTCTCCGCCTGTCTGCCAGCTCCTCGAGGGTCCCGGCGGGCAGTGTGGCGGCCGCAGGAGGGGCGGGCCCGGCTGTCGGCCCGCCTCGGTTGGGCTCGGGGTTGGGGCTTCAGCTTATTACGGGATGGAGGCTCGGGACGTCCAGGGGGGCGGGACGGAAAGGAGGAGGGGGAGAGGCGCGCGGCTGAAAGGCGCATTGATGCAGCCCGCGGCGGCGGCCTCGGAGCGCGGTGGGGCCCGACGCTAACCACGTCCCTGCCCCGGCCTCCGCCTCCTGCTCCTCGTCCCCAGCCGCTGCGCGCCATGCGGCCCCGGGGTCCCGCCGCCTCCCCGCAGCGACTCCTCGGCCTCCTGCTGCTTCTGCTGCTGCAGCTGCCCGCGCCGTCGGGCGCCTCCGAGACCCCTAAGGGGAAGCAAAAGGCGCTGCTCCGGCCGAGGGAAGTGGTGGACCTGGTGAGTCCGGGGGCGCTGAGCCGGGTGGGGGGCGCTGAGCCGTTCGGATGAACTGGCGGAGGGGACAGAGCCGCGAGCCGCACGGGGTGGATGCCAGTACCGATGTTGAGAGGTGTATATACAGCTATGTGTCCTGTGTCTTGTTGCGCCCGGATGTCAAGTTTTGTCTGTGTCTACGTGTAAAATAAGGACCTGGGTTGTGCGTGCAGTGGAGTCTTGGAACTCAGAGGGCAAACCAAAAATTAGAGGGCCAGCGTGGGCGGAGATGCGGCTTGGGTCGGAGGGACTCCTGGAAGTACAGGAAGTCACCCAATAACTTCTGGCTTCAGGGGGACTCCTTGAGAAGGGTGGAAGAATTAGGGAGGCAGTGAGGAGCTTGGGTGGGTCAGAACGCCGGCCTGGGAAAGACCTTGGCTTCCCTAATTCCCTGGACATGGGCCAAGACCATGCAACGTGTCCTTTGTTGAGGCTGGTGGCCACGTCTGCCTGCAAGAGAGAATAACAACCCCCACAAAGCATCCGTCCAACTCTTTGTCACTTGAAGACTATGAGTCACGTTGGGTCATCTTCCTAGGGAGTATGGGCTGCAATTTACTTTGTTAGACAACCACAGCTGGGGCCAGAAATGGTTTAGAGGGTTTAAGGCCGGAAAGGGAAATGAAGGGGCCCAGCACTAACCCTCCAAGGACCCAATTCGTTTGTTCCGTTTAAACCAAATGGGCAGTCAGTCGTTATAGACACCCTGGGTCTTCAGCCTGTGACCACCAGGCAGGAGTGTCACAGTCAAGCTAAGGAAGAAGACAGTTTCCAGGAGAGTAAATAAATAGCCCAAGTGCTCCCTGAGCTTATCTGTAGGCAAACCTTTCCCTCAGTCAATAGTCCCAATGGGGGACAGAGTTCTCTGCCCTGTGGCAGGAGAGCCTTTACAGCTACCATTGTCCTTAGCACTTCATAAACTTCAATCCATAAGCCAGTCTCATTTGCAAACAAATATAGTTTATATGCATTGCAGAACATAAAACAGGGCTTTTTGTTAAATTTTAAAAGTTTCAAATTTGTTAAGCTGCCATTCCCAACTTAGCTAATAAATCAAGCTCCCTGGCAGCTTGTTTTATACTGGATTCAAAAGTGCTAAGGAAAAAAAAAATTCCTCCCATTTCAGAGAGCATTTTTTGGTGATATGCCGTGTAATTTTGCTCCACAAGAGCAGATTATGTGTTTAGGGCTACAGTTCCATTCTAAGCGTCTAAATTGTTAAAATTGTACCAAATGAGTGTCATTCATATGTAGTTTGTGTTTTATGACTTCATAGTTAAGATACACAAAATACCCCTTTCCCCATAAAGCTGGCAATTTTCCCTCTCTAAGGATTTACAGTACCTGTGGTTTCCCACGACTCTAGCCAGACTTGGAAAAGCTTCGTGTGCAGCCAGGCTCAGGTGTATCCTGTAGATTGGATTTGGTTTTGCTGACAGAGAAAGTCCACAGCCATTAAGAAGGTTTCAACAGTTTTCTATAAAGGAACTTCTTTGTATAGGAGCTTTCAAAGAGTTCCTTTCAAGCGTCCACCAAGCTCTGCCCCCTGGTGGCCAATGAGAGGAACGGCTGAAGAAAAGTTGCGCTTCCTTTCACGTTTTTGTTCATTTCATTCCACAGACATTGAGGGTACAAAGCGTTTTAGTTAGCCTTTTAAAGTGGAAGAAGACAGCCGAATAAAAATTGTCGACCATGACACTAATGGTATTTTGGACCAAATAGCTCTTTTTGGAGGGAGACTGTCCTGTGCAGTTTAGCAGCACTCCCAGTCTCTACCCCCTAAATGCCAGCAGTAATCCTCCTTCCCACGTTGTGACAACCAGAAAGTCTCCAGACATTGCCAAGTGCTCCCTGAGGGACAAAATTGTCCCCAGTTGAGAACCACTGATGTAGAAAAACAAAACTTAGTTTGTGTAACATCTTGTCCTGAGGGGACTAATAGTGAAAAAAAAAATCAAATAAAAATAATACTGTAAGTCTTATTCCCACTTGAAATATATGTCCAAACATTGCATATATCTGCTAGTGAAAGTGAATGAAATTACTAAAATGAAAATAAATCTAAAAAGCACCAAACTAATGAAAAATATTTTGTATTTTAGCATGTCTTTGAATACTTTTGCAATTGTTAAATTTTTTCTTACTATTTCTCCAACAGTAAATAAATACTTGTCTTTTTTTTTATTATTATTATTTTTGAGATGGAGTCTCACATTGTCACCCTTGGTAGAGTGCCATGGCATCACAGCTCCCAAGTAGCTGGAACTACCCACGTCCACCACAACACCCAGCTATTTTTTGTTGCAGTTATCATTGTTGTTTAGGTGGCCGGGGCCGGATTCCAGCTTACCAGCCTTGGTGTATGCGGCTGGTGCTATAACCACTGTGCTACAGGCACGGAGCCAATAGTTGTGTCTTTTTTACCCCCTTCCATCCAGGGAAATGGCAATGTAAGAGTCATAAAACAGGCCAGCATGGTGGCTCACACCTGTAATCCTAAGCATTTGGGGAGGCCAAGACAGGTGGATTACTTGAGCTCACAAGTTCCAGAGTCATAAAACATCATTTATCAAAACAAAGATCAACTGATGATGTGAGAAGCAAATTGATTGGCAAACATTAATCTAATTACATAGGATTCTTCCTAGAGTATTATTTTTAGGTTTTATAATCTGATCATGTCCAATCCCAGATGATAAAGTTAAAAAATAAGCTTTGATGTTATTTTACTATATAAGGAACCTTGTTTTTTGTTCTCACTGGAAAGTATATTTATATACTTTATAAATATAAATAAATAGAATGATAGTACTGGGAAATTTACACAAAAGGGGAAATATTAGAATAAAAATTTAAGTGTATTGTATTAGGGATTGGAGGATCTAATAAATGGAACCAACTCAGGAGTAGATACAGGAATTGGACAAATGGAGCTCAGAAAATCACCCTAACCACTGATCGGATGGCACTGGCATGTACATTTTGTACAAATGGAGCTCAGAATATCACCCTTATCACTGATGGATGGCTCTGGCATGTACATTTCTAAGCACATTTTGTATGTTATTCACTTAAATCTCACACAAACCTATAAGGTAAGATTCTTTACTATTATCTCCAATTTACAGATAAGGAAACAAGCACTAAAATGTTGAGTAACTTGCACCATGCCCCAGAGCTAATAAGGGGTAGAGCCAGAATAAAATCCAGAGAAAATGGCTGTAGAAGCAATGTGCTCAAACTCTACAAGGTACCTTTCCCCAAAACTAACAAACAGAAAATACTAGACCTTACAGAAAATTTGATAGATTAGTGCCCCCTGTTGAGGACTGATGGTCACCCAGAACTAAGGTCACTTACTCCCTTTTCCTTGGGGAAGAGTGTTGGGCTTAGAGGCCAAAAGTGGTACCTTATGGCCACTTCCCTCACTTATAAACAGGGAGGAGAAGCAGAGATATGTGTATCCAAGTGAGAGATGTTGCCCATGCAAGATAATTATTGACTGACTGTTAAGATTTTATTTGATAATTATGTTCCTTGGAATTTATCTTAGGGAAAAAATTAAAAAGAAGAAAAAGGCTATAAGGATAAAGATTTTCATTATAATATTAGTAATAAAAAATAGAAATAAAGTAAGCACCCAAATTGGTGCAATGTTGGCATAAAACTGTATAAAGGATAAAGTCCCTTTACAAGCATTTAGGAGGAAAAAGCAGAATATATGTCCACCGTGGAATACAGATAGTGAAACTTACTTATGCTTATAATAAGCAGTAGAAAGGAGCAGGCAAATGAAAATAATTTGGTCCTCCTCTTTGTGTATGTGTGTGTGTAAAGTTTGTGCAATAAAAAATAGCAAAGAAATCACAATATTTTAGAAATAATTTTAAAATAAATTTTCTATAACTCACCTAGAGCATGGACAAGTGGTACAAAGGGATTCTTAACTCTTAAGGGCTCAAAATAAATGCAATTCTAGTCATATTGAGTCTTCGAATATTATGCGGTAAGAGTTTTTTCCCCCCTTTCCTTTCTTACTGTAGTATAATGGAATGTGCTTACAAGGGCCAGCTGGGGTGCCTGGTCGAGATGGGAGCCCTGGGGCCAATGGCATTCCGGGCACCCCTGGGATCCCAGGTCGGGATGGATTCAAAGGAGAAAAGGGGGAATGCTTGCGGGAGAGCTTTGAGGAGTCTTGGACACCCAACTACAAGCAGTGTTCATGGAATTCTCTGAATTATGGGATAGATCTTGGAAAAATTGCAGTAAGTAAACTCTGAATTATTTTTGAATTGAAGCAAAATTTAAGAGTTCTCATATTTGAGTGTTAATTTTTAGATGAGATTTTATTTACTTATTTTTTAATTTTTATTTATTTTTTAATCACAAGGCAAGAGGAAAAAAGAGAAGAGAAACCTGGGCTTTATCATTATGTCATATAGTAAATATTAAAAACTCCGCTTCTGCTTTACTCGCTATACTGTTTTCTATTGCATGTGTTTAACTTAATGTTAATGAAAAAAGCTGATAACATTTCAGAATTAACCTTCATAATGACATTTCTAAGACAAATCACATCATTTGAACCATAGTATCTAAAATAATATGCTCATATTTTTAGCACAAACAAAAAAGGAGAGCCTAAGGTCCATGCTGGATAGTAAGCAACTTCCCAGTCTTGCCCTGAAGTAAATTTAAATTTAAAGTAGTATAAGAAATTCTACTCTAGCTTCAGGCATAAAGGTGAGAAGAAATTTCCAATAAATTACCACACCATAGCAATTATCTGTCAGTGGGAAATCCATTGGTATTGGTCCTTCTCCTGGGTAGCATGACCAGTTTAAAATTGCTAAGCCTAAGAGAAGTGTACTACAGTGATTATTTTAAGTTATTCCGCAGCATTCAGTGGGAGAAATTACTCAAAATAGCCTGTGCAGTAATCTATTTTGACTAATGATTCAGTCACTTTGATTAGTGTTTGCTTCAAAGGTAATTGGCGAGTCCACTGGGATGGAATAGAACTGAAAAAGTCAGTGCTATTTATAAGCCTCTTTCCTGTGTTAACCAACTCTGTTCATGGTTCCATGTCTACAACATGTTACTCCATGATTTTAACTACCACCACCACCACCAGGCAAATAGAAGAGATTTTATTTTCATAAAATTCTTTCAGATTTTAGGATGCACTGTGCTTTATTCCTTCTCCTCGTCTGAGCTCTCTCTGCTCTATTATCTGTAAGAGTTTAAGATTGTCTTGATTTGATTTTTATGTGTTAGAATTTTTATATAGCTCTATAGTTTTGGTGACTTTTCTATGTTCATATATAACTTCTTAGAAAGCATTTTATTAAAATGGGGTCTACATCCAACATTGATTTTATTGCTCATTGTTTATTGGTCACTTTCATTGTTCATTGAAAGTTGCTGAACTTTTTTTTTTTGAGAAAGAGTCTCACTTTCTTACCCTGGGTAGAGTGCTGTGCCGTGGCATCTTATTAGCTCACAGCAGCCTCAAACTCTTTGGGCTCAAGTGATCTTCTTGCCTCAGCCTCCCAAGTAGCTGAGACGTGCCAAGCTATTTTTTTTTTTTTTAAGAGATGGGGTCTCCTTCTTGCTCAGGCTGGTGTCAAACTCCTGAGCTCAGGCAATCCATCCACCTTAGCCTTACAGGCATAAGCCATGGCACCTGGCCTCAAAAGTTGCTGAATTCTTCTGAAAGCTATCCTTACAGATTCTTGATTATTAATTTTTTCAAGTTCCTGTTATTTTATTTTTGTATTTTTTATTTTTTGAGACAGAGCCTCAAGCTGTCACCCTGGATAGAGTGCTGTGGCATCACAGCTCACAGCAACCTCCAATTCTTGGGCTCAAGCAAGTCTTTTGCCTCTGCCTCCCAAGTAGCTGGGACTACAGGTGCCTGCCACAACGCCCGGCCATTTTTTGGTTGCAGCCGTCATTGTTGCTTGGCGGGCCCGGGCTGGATTCGAACCTGCCAGCTCAGGTGTACGTGGCTGGCGCCTTAGCCTGTTGAGCCACAGGCGCCAAGCCTCAAGTTCCTTTTAGTAGTGGTCAGAGTATGGGAAACTTGTGCAAGTAACAGATGGCAGAACCATAAGGCAATATTACATTTTGCAAAGACCAGTTATGAAAAACAAACACACACAAGAAAGTTGGGTCTTATCAATGTGTTATATAAGCTTTACTCCCTCATTCTGTTTGCTATTGCTGAAGAAGAAACAGGTCAACAGTAAATGTGTATGGACAGCTCTAGTCTACAACACAAGTTCCACAAGGGCAGGGATTCTGTTTTGTTAACCATCGCATCTATACCATTGTGCACATAGTTTGGGCCACTAAATATTTTTCTGAATGAAAAAAAGGAAATATATAGATTGGTTTGGTCAAAAGTATGGAAAACTAGTTCTTTCATTCCCCCTCCCTTTTTTTTTTTTTTTTTTTTTTTGAGTTTTTGGCCAGGGCTGAGTTTGAACCCGCCACCTCTGGCATATGAGGCCAGAGCCCTACTCCTTTGAGCCATAGGCGCCACACCCCCCCCCTTTTTTTGGTAAACCTTTAAGATACTCTCAATAGGACAAATACTTTAAGATACAAACCTTTAAGATACTCTCAATGGGACAAATAAGAAAGCCATAATTTGATTTTCTTAGAATTACTATTTCAAAATTTCTTCTCTGTCTTGCAGAAAATCTCTTTCCTTCTCTCAGAGTTAAGCTTTTAAAATTCAATTTGGGGAAAAGAATAGTTAAATAAAATTTATAATATAAACTCAATGGTTCTTTTTAATTAAAATAAAAAGTATTTAATTCAACCCTATTTCCATGTTTGTGGCAGGAATGTACATTTACAAAGATGCGTTCCAACAGTGCTTTAAGAGTTTTGTTCAGTGGCTCACTTCGGCTAAAATGCAGAAATGCATGCTGTCAGCGTTGGTATTTCACATTCAATGGAGCAGAATGTTCAGGACCTCTTCCCATTGAAGCCATAATTTATTTGGACCAAGGAAGCCCTGAAATGAACTCAACAATTAATATTCATCGCACTTCTTCTGGTATGTAAAGTAGTGGTATTGCAGAATGTGCCTCGAATCTAAATAAGATTAGTTTTGAGTTCCACTATCATGTTGTATTATTAGCCTAATATAAAATGACCTCTAGTAAGTTTTCAGTGTTTGATTCTCCACCCTGAATTGCACACTTCATTACCTATAGATCCTTTAAAAAATATCTGGATACCTGGGCCCTATCTCTGACCAACTGACTCAGAATCCCTGGGGGTAAGACCCCAGCATCTGTATTTTTTATTTTTTTTGAGACAGAGCCTCAAGCTGTCGGCCTGGGTACAGTGCCGTGGCATCATAGCTCACAGCAACATCCAATTCCTGGGCTTAAGCAATTCTCTTGCCTCAGCCTCTGAAGTAGCTGGGACTACAGGCCCCCGCCACAATGTCTGGCTATTTTTTGGTTGTAGTTGACATTGTTGTTTGACAGGCCTACGCTGTATTCAAATGCCAGCTCGGGTGTATGTGGCTGGCACCTTAGCTGCTTAAGCTACTACAGGCACTGAGCCCATCTGTATTTTTTAAAAGATCCTCTGATGACTCTCATGTGCCCAGGGAAAATCAATGAAGTAGATGAAATGGCAAAACAGCCAGTAATTCCACAGAGCAAGGCTTTTCAGTCTTGGCTACATATTGTGCTCACTGGAATAACTTTGGGAACTTTTAAAAATACCTGTGCCTGGGTACCAACCCTCCCAGGGAGTCAGATTTAAAATACCTGTGCCTGGGTACCACCCCTCCCAGGGTCTGGGTACAACCTAGGCAGGGGGAATTTTAAAACTATCTCCTGGTTCTTCTTTTTTTTTTTGTACAAATTTATAGGGCATATGTACATTTTTTTACATGTATATTGTATAATGGTCAAGTTAAGGCTTTTAGGATATACACTAGCCAAATAACATACATTGTACCCATTAACTAATTTCTCTTCATCCACCCCCCCTCCTACTCCCTTACCCTTCCAGATCTCCCTTGACTATCATTCCATTCTCTCCATACATTTGTACACATTTTGGGACATCTTCTTATGAATAAGAACACACAATATTTCACTTTCTGTGCCTGGTTTATTTCATTATGATAATGTCCTCTGGTTTCATCCATGTTGCTGCAAAAAACATGAGTTCATTCTTTTTCATGGCTAAATAATATTGCAGTGTGCATGTGTGTGCGTGCACCCCCACCCCCCACACGCAAATGTTCTTTATCCATTCATCATTGATGGACATGTAAGTTGATTCCATATCTTAGGTATTATGAATAGTGCTGCAATAAACATTTCCATGTAGGTGTCTTTCTGATATAGATTTCTTTTCCTGTGGTAGAGACCCCGTAATGGGATTGCTGGATGGAATGGTAGTACTAGTTTTAGTTTTTAATCACAAGCACTTCCTCTAAGAACTGATGCAAGACAATGATGCCCACTGTCCCCACTTCTGTTCTCCTGGTTGTTCTAACATTAAGCCAAGGTTGAAAACCACTAGCTTAGATTGGTAAGGAGACTGACTCATTTCTCTGCCTTCTCCTTTTAGAGGATAGATACGGTCTGCTGATCTGTAAAACAGAAAATTTCTATATTGTTTCTGCATTTTCAGTTCTACCAAGCATGAGAGAAAAGGAATTCAGTTACACCATTGGAAACTTATGTTGTCAGAAAATTATTATAGGTTTGTTTGTTCTATTTTAAGGTTCATCAAAGAAAGTTTAGAAACTACCAAATGTAGAAATGTAAAAAACCATCTACCAATCTCTTTACCTAGATATATTATCAATATTTGACTGTTAGCCCTCTGGCTTCTTGAGTTGCTGTAGGGGCAGCACACGAGGATAGCACAAGCCTGATAGAATCAGAAAGTATACATATTGCTAGTTTCCTTTCTCTGATTTCTTGAAGGAATTTCTCACTAATCTTGTACTTAAAAGTGGTTAAAGGAAGGGAAGAGATCCCTCCACTGCTAACCAGAAGAAAAAATATTTCAACATCTGGCATGTGGCAGGGAGGGCTAAGTCAGATATTGAATCCATAAATTAATTGAGTATATTTATTCCTAAGAAATCAAAGGCACCCCTTCCACATTTTCCCTCAAATCTCCACAATATCCTTGAAATATTTAATGTAAAGAAGATATTTTAATCCTCTCTTTGCATATTAAGAAATCCAAAGAAATATGGCATCTTAAACTGGACAGCCTAGAATCAGTGTTCAGGAGAGCAGAAACCAAGGCCCTGTTTTCTTCCTGCCTCCTCAGCCCTCTTTTTAATCAGATTAAAAAGCCTCCTCACTAAGTCCTAAGATGTATGTGCTGGTGAAGAAATGTTGTCTCTAAAATAAGAAGAATCTAGTTATAAAATATAACTTTGGTTAATAAGTGGTATTGTTTAGACTGTAGTTGATGTAAGTAACTCATATTCTATCACATTATCTTGAAGGTGTGTGATAGTTTTCTTGCTATAATGTACGCCTCTAGGCACAGGATTTCCCAAGCATGATATGGAAATTCATTTGGTGTAATCGTTTGGGTGGAGTATCACAAGTAATTTGTTATTAGTAACAGTTTCTGTATCATTGTGAGTTAAAGCTTGCCTCTACATTAAAACCACTTTCTCCTTATGCTCATACTCTTTCTGAGGGAAAGGAAAGGGATGTACTTATAAGCAGCACATCAGAGGATCACTTAAAACCTTGAATATGCCCAGGGGGAGTGTGATAAACTTTTGAATGTCATCTGTTACATGGGCCTTGGAGGAAAACAGATGGAGAACTCCTAAGAATTCTAATCCAACATATTTTTTGCACTTCTGCAGTCATACATTATCACAGCAAAAAATTTAAGTCCATTCAGTTAACAACTATTATTTTATTTGTTAAAAACAATAAAATAGGCTCGGCGCCTGTGCCTCAATGGGCTAAGGTGCCAGCCATGTACACCTGAGCTGGCGGTTTCGAATCCAGCCCGGACCCGCCAAACAGCAATGACGGCTGCAACCAAAACATGGCCGGGCGTTGTGGTGGGTGCCTGTAGTCCCAGCTACTTGGGAGGCGGAGGCAAGAGACTCGCTTGAGCCCAGGAA
>CAUYRH010066683.1:0-40574 GCA_963574655.1 Perodicticus potto | reverse complement strand
CACAATGGTATTTTGTTCCTTCTCTTCTACTGGCTCGATCTTCAGGCTTTTAGGTCTTGTTGTAATTGTTCTTTGCCTTGTTCCAATTTCTGCCTCCTCAGTTCATATTGGATATCTCTTCCAGAACTCTCCACTCCAGCTTGTTAGGCTAGTATGATATTTGATCACAGCTTTTCAGGAGTTCCTGTGCTTTTATTTGAAACTCTGGATTCTTTTCTTCAGCCTGCATTATATATTTATTTTAAGCAAAGACTTAGACCCCAAATAAGTAATTACTATGTAACCAGGTATAATCACAATCTGAAAGTCATTAGTTGTTTACAATTGCTGATCATCAATGGGCCAGCTAAAGTATTAGCAAGATAATTTCAATCTTGCTTTCAGTTGCTTATGGAAATGTATTTCAATTAAAGTCTACTGCTCTTTCTAAATTTTTTTAAAGTCAAGAATATTTATGACAAACTAAGGTGACAGGTGAAGTTTAAAAATCATTTAGCCTTTCTTGCATTAAGATAGGAATTTACTGAATGATTGATCTCGGATGAACTAAGGATGCTTAAACAAAGCCACATAGGAAAAGGATTTAAGAATAATTTAAACCTATACTCTTTCTAATTTTCCTGCCTGGCTTCTAGGTGTATGACAAAGATAATTTCCACCAACAATTTTTTTACCTTGAATGAACTTATTAGGGTAAATAATGTTTTTTGGTTTCTTTTTTGGCCAGGGCTGGGTTTGAACCTGCCACTTCTGGCATATGGGGCTGGCACCCTACTCCTTAAGCAACAGGAGCCGCCCAGGGGCAAATAATGTATACGGAATTTTTAGACGAAGTAGATTTGATTAGATCTGTGAGTTTTACCCCAATAATCTTCAATGGCAATCCAAATTATCTAATTTCATTCCATACTTTATAATTGTAGCTTTTGGAAATTATTTATGTATGTATACACAGATTCTTTTCTGTGTTCTAAGAACTCAATCGTATGTAAACAAATTGTATGCCTTTCTAATTTGATACATATTTTCTTGCTCTTTAAATTTGCCCTTTTGAAAACCGGGAAAAGTACTTTTTACTAACCACATCAAATATGATATTTAGGTGCTTAATATTGACATGATAATTTTCTTTAGGGAAGTCCGTCTGTGAGGTTGATGACTAGAACTCAGAGAACCTATATGTAACTTGTGAGTCTACCTCGGGCAGCGTATTTTACTTTGTCTCTGGATCTGTTTCCTCATCTGCAAATATCAAAGTGTGCCTTCCAACCCAAGCTTCAAAATAACATTTATGTTCTATGGATTTTTATTTTTCTTTGTTAAGACTTCTCTTTTGGCAATGGTGAAACTCTTTGAACTTAATAATTGGGGCTGTCACTACCTTCTCACATGTCTGAGTATTGAGTCAAACTCCTACTACCCACACCCCACGAAGGCTAATTCAAACCAGGAAACTGTGCTGTGGGTGGTGTAGGTGAGCGCTCTAGCAGCACATAGGAAGCTTTACCAGAAGATAACAACTGAAAGGAAACACACATGGAAATATCCTGTCACCCATACTGAAACCTCCTGCTGAGGACACAGGCCTTTCATGGGATCTCCCAAGCATGGCCACCCACAGCTGTCATCCCATCATCGAACTTCTCATTTCAAAAAATTACTAAATATAGACGTCTACTATACGTGTTCTGCTTATAGTGTGCCTTCCAAATACCCTCAAATGACCAGGTTTTCTTACAAAGTTTTAATGTAGATTTTTACCCAAAATTTTCCACACAGTTCTTTCTTTATAGTTGGTAAAATTTCCTAAACTTTCGTGGGATTGAGGGCAAAGAAGGACTACGTAATCTTTAGTAACTAAATTAGTTTTTGATAGTAGCAATATTATTTCCCATGTCTAGATTAAAAATGAACTTTATCTTACATATAGGTTATTAAATTATTTAAAAAGCAGAGCTTATGTTAACTGGTAGTTTTAAAAAAAATCTTAATCTTATCTCTTGCCAAAAATAATTATTTTAGTATAGATTGTAAATTTGTATTGTTTTCTTGGGTATAATTGCTTTCACAGACTCATTAACTGGAATATAATCCTAGTACAGATTCAATATGACCAAAAGCTAGGTATATCCTCTATCCAAAAAAGCCATTTTCTTCTCACAATTGTATTCTTCCTAAAGCGGGTATGTACAATCATGCAAACAAAATTACAGTAGCCCATTTTGCATGTAAGCGTGTTGGATTTTTAGAGAACAGAAAAATATAGCTGCCAATATCATGCCATTGTATGAACAAAATGTACAAAATTATGCATAAAACTAAAGGCTACTCCCTTTGTTAGCAGTATTATAATTATTTTAAGTAGTCAGAGTAGCTAACCTCCCCCAAAATAACATCTTGCATTAAAAGTATAGAGTTTTTCATAGTAGTAATTTGTTTTATTTTGTATTGATTTCAAAGATATTTATCAAGATTCAATGCACATGATTTGAACAAATATGTATGGATTCAAATAAATTTATTTGTTGATAAGGAAGGGCAAAGATATAAATAAGGTCTGGTTCTAGACACAAAGGCATTTCTACCCTGGTAGAAGACATAAGGAAGGGGTACAAGTCATGATAGCAGAATGCGGCAAGGAATTTAAGTGTAAACACCTGTGTACCTGTGTGATTATGCAGCTGTCGTGGGGAGAAATAGGGAAAACTGCAAATGACATTGACATCTGTGTTGCCCTTTCAAGGGAAAAACATTTCCACAAGTGAAAAAAGTGGAGAAGCCTCTTGACCATGTGAAGGCCGCAGAGTCACTAATGTGTGACTCACCAAATTCATTCAAGAATGGTTAAATAGGATTTGTCTGTAATAGTACAGGGTATTTGAAGGTGACTTGTGACTTGTGACTTGCACACAGTGCCACGAAAGTTAGGCACAACTTGATTTGCAGTAAGCCTTGAAAGCTTTCAAGATAAAGCCTCTAGTTTTGTTTGCTAAGCAGAGGGACCCCCCCAAATGGATGAGGATATGAGACAATGAGCAGCTTATAATGATGAACTTGGAGACAAGAGTGAGCGAGCAGTCAAGACTGGATCAGTTAGAAGGAGAATACAACAGTGCAGGTAAAATAAAGTCTGCACAAAAATAACGTCACTGGAAATGAAATGGGGCTATCGGGTGCATGAGAAGTTCCAAAGGGGAATCAGAGGTCATACTGGCTCTGATGCCGTCTATAGGGAAGAATGTAGGGACACCACAGAGATTTGAGCTTGGATTTCTAGAAGTGTGCTAAAACTATTAACATAAAACATGCATGGAGATAGTAAGAATAAAAGACAAATACAGAAGAGCCTCCATAGCTGACCACCTCTCGACATTGCTCATAAGGTGACCTAATTTTCACTGACCAGACACGCAGCTCATGTCCCTATCAGGACAGTAGGCCCAGCTCCTTATGTTTGTTTTAGTCCCTTGTGTGGTCAACTTGCAGAAGTTCCACTGTCTTGTGAAATCTGCTTTGCACACATGCTATTTAGGAGACATCCCATGGCACTGGAAAAGAGAGTTAGCTACGGCAATATGACTGTGACACTGCAGAGTAGGAGAAGCCTGAGCTTTTTTACACTGGACAAAGCAATATCAAACGGAAGCGATACATGAAATGAAATGAAAGGCCCCATCATGAAATAGCTAGGGAGGTCACCTAAGGTAACTGTCTCGGTTGTTGATGTGTTGTTTCTCTTACCAATTAAAAACTTCTTCATGCCTCTGTGTCCTAGGTCTGACCCTCTCCCAGCCTCGAGCTCTTGATTATGGCCTGATTCATGACGTTGGCGTGTACAAAGATTTGGTTGTCACCTTCATGGAGGCGAACACAAACCCTTTGAAAGTGGATGATAGTGTAATGAAATGCAAAGAAACCCCGAAAGAACAGGAAAGAAAGAGAAAGGGCCTTAGGTGAAGGCCTAGATTTAGGTTTGTGAAAGGAGCAAGAGGAAACGGAGAAGGGAAGATGAGGGTCATCAGCGCAGAACATATTAAATTATTTAAAAAGCAGAGTTTGTATTAACTGGTAGTTCTTTAAAAATCTTATCTCTTGCCAGAAATAATTGTTTTAGTAGAGACTGTGAATTTGTATTGTTTTCTGGAGGAGAATCTGGGGAGAAATGTCAGGGAGCTGACTTTCCTGAAAGGACAGAAGTGGCCAAGAAATTCCCAATCTGTGCGTGAGCTTCATGCAGATAGATCTGGGAGAAAGAAACCAGAGGTTTGGCTGAAAGGCAAGGTTATCAGATACTGAAGGGAGACTTAGAGATTCCCTTGACCAAGTCTGAGTAGGACAATGTCAGTACTAGTTGGAGAGTGAGGCTGTTGGGTAGATAGGATAAAGTGTCCATGAAGAAAAAAAAGCAGAGAAAGGGTTAGAATTGGTGTCAAACTTGTAATTGTTCATAACCTTGAAGAAGTAATGTGGAGGGATTTGTTAGAGGCAAAGAAGAACTTGGATGAAATAACGTATAGAGCTAATCAACTCCAAAGCTGTAGTTGTAAGATCAAAATGTCTGACAATTTGGAATCTTGGTGATCAAAGTTCATTGATTCTACCGAAAACATTTCCATCAAGATTATGGTATCAGGTCTTAGATATTCAGACTACAGTCTGCTACAGAATTGTGCCCTCCCCAGAGTTATATGTTGAAGTCCTACCCTCAGTGTGATGGCATTTGGAGAATGGACTTTTGGGAGGTAGTTAGGTTGACGAGGTATTAGGGTGGGGGCCTCATGGTGGATTAGTGCCCTTATCAAAGGTGATACTAGAGAATTTGCTGTCCTTCTGCCATGTGAGAACAGAGAAAGAAGGTGGCCATCTGCAAGACAGGAAAAGGGCCCGCACCAGAACCTGGCCATGCTGGCATCCTGATTTTAGACTTTAAGCTTCTAGAACTGTAAGAAAATAAAGTTCTGTTGTTTAAGCCACTCAGTCTGTGCTATTTTATTATAACGACCTAAGCTAAGACCTAGTCATTGATTTTTTTTTTTCCTATTTTGGGTCCTTTCCTAGTTGTAACATCTTATTACCAACTTAAGATTATGAAGCTTTATAAAACACTTGATCTTAGCCAAAAAGCTGAAAAGCAATAAAACTTTGTAAAACATATAAAGCAGAATACTATTCTTTATAAGGTTTGGATAAAAAAACATAGTAATAAAAATCAGGGGAAAAAAAGAGAAGGAAAGGAAAGAAGAAATGAAGGAGGGAAAAAAGAATTCTTTGGAAAGTTGTAAAATGTCTGGCAAATGTCTTCAAGTAGAATAGACTAAGAACAATACCGATTGCAATTGATTGATCTTTTGCTATTTTAAGCACCTTCTCCAGCTCTCTCATTTATCCTCACAATAACCTTATGCTTATGAGGAAGCTAAAATACTATTGCTGCCCTCCTTTTATAGGGTAAAAATAAGGCCTATAGAGGTAAAATAAAATTTGCCCAATATTACCATGAACAAGCAATTATAGGATAAGCCAATGAAAAAGCTAAGATCTATGTGCTTCATAATAATTACCTCAATGCAAAGCTAGCCTTCCCTCATTTTCTTATTACAGTCACATGAAATACTTCATGTCAGCACTTACTCCTTATCTCTTAAATTTTAAAATTATGTTCCCTTAATTTCCACCATTCAGTTAAACTTTAGGTACTTTTCTATCTTATCCAAACTCAAAATGAGGTGCTAGAATCTTGATGCATCCAACTGAAAAATGAGGGACTTTTATCCCTGGACATGCCTCTCTTCTTTTTAATTGCAATTAAAAACAAAAACAAAAACAAAAACCTGCCTATCCAAAATTAGTTTTAACTTTCAAACTTGGTTTTTTAAAAAAGGAAAAGAGCACTATAATAATCTTCTAAGTGAACTTCGACAGTTCAGGTGGGTTGTCCTTTAACCGAACAAGCATTAGGTTGGGACTTTATGTAGCCCAGGTGGTTTTATGCTTAGCTGAGTTTCGACTTTTTCTTTTAATTTCAGATTAATATGAGGGAAGAAATGATTAGGTTTCATTGTTTGCTTTTCTTAGGTAAAATTCAAATTGCAGTTGAGCCCTTCGCCCAGGGGCTGTGCTGTGTACCCTTATGTTGTGCCCATTGGGTGAGAGCACACTCATCTCCACCCCTCCTCCCCTCCTTCCATTTGAATTCAATTGTGTTTGTAGTTTGTTTACCTACTGGTTTCATATTAGAATTGAGTCCATTGGAAGCTTGCCTCTCCATTCTTGTGATACTTTACCAAGAAGACTGTGCTTCAGCTCCATCCAGGGAAACACTAGTTTCTTAATGAAAGCCCTTTCAGCAGCACGCTGGCCAGGGTGAAGTTGCCTATGTGGGGCTGGAGGGAAGAGACACACTTCCCTGGAGTTCTGGGGAGTGGAGGCAAGGGAAATTTTACTAGATGGGCTTTGGGGAACCTGTGGCTTTAGACGTCTTCCAGGAGATGAAGAGCAGTGGGGAGTGATGTGATCCTGCCGGAGACATTGCCCTGTGGCCCATTCATAGGAGAGTATGCCCAGGACAGAGCTGGCCGGCATTGGTGTGGTTACGAAGATCAGCCCTGTGAGTGTCACTGAGGACACAGCATTTAGCTTCTTAAAATATCTCATACAAAACTAAAAGGCAATTACACCAAGCATGGCGTCTGGGATCAAGGTACACAGCTGCTAAAGGTACAGAGCTGCTAAAGACGAGAAAGTTAAAGCAAAGCTGACCACCCCAACCTTGGAATCTTTTTCAAAAGTTTTCAGATTCTATGGTGATCTTAGGGGAATACAGACTGTTAGGCTCTGAACTTCTGTTTTCTATGCTGTCTAATTCAATGTGCCTCCAATTTTCCATTGGTGGTTGGTCTGATGATGCAAACAGGAGGAACAGGTTGGATGTCTGAAGTTAAAAAGGAGACAGAAAAACTTCTAATTGCTTACAATTTACAGTCGGCCCAGCAGTAAACACAACTTCTAGACTTGCCAGCCTTCTCAAACTGGCCATTTTCATCTCCCTTTCTGCCCAAGCTGGTCAAAGCCATAACCCAAAGTGCCCAGACCAAAACCACTGGAGGGTGTGGTCTCCGCTTTTCCTGGGCAATGAACAGGGAAGCTATTTATTTCTGGGGCATCTCTGTTCAGTGACTCATGTTTCGACTGGAAAATTGGCCACCGCTTTCTAGCAGCTCTTTCCTGCCAGCTCTCTTGGCATTCTACCCAGTGCTTCCACCACCCCGCCCCCCTCTCCTTCCCCAGTCCGCTTTTATATTCCTGAAGCCCCCACTTAATAATAGTCATTGTTTCACGTTAACCTTGAGGATCTGGGAGGAAGGACAATGAAGGGCGTAGCTGTATGCTATAATGAGCATTTGGCGCTATAGCAGGTGGAAAAGGCTTTGGGGATCTGGGCAGATTAGGCGGAGAGGGGGCTCTAGCAGATGTTGAAGCAGGATGATGTATTGCTGCTCACTCTGGGATTCAGACAATACCAGTGCAAAAGTGGAGCAGGGAAAAGGGGAAAAAATTGATCCCTTCTGATACAAACCGGGCTAGAAACCAGGCATACTTGAATGTGAGCATTTAAGAAAGACAAATTTGTTTCTAGACCCTGGTTTTCTCCTGTCCTTTTTTCTTTCTTTTCTTTTCTTTTCTTCTTTTTTTTTTTTTTGGCTGATGAAAAAACAATTGCCAAAGTGTTCTTTTAATTTAAATGTTAACTATATTCAGGGATTGACTTATTTCCTACCTGGGTAAGGCCCTTATAAATCTGATTTCTTTGTGTTAAAAGAAAAATAGACATCCATCCATCAACAATTTCATTTCGCCTGATCTCAGAACCGAGATAGCATAAAGCAAAGGCAAATGTCATTTCACTAATGACTGCTTTGACTATTTGAAGAAATATATAAAATTCTTTTGCATTGTGTAAGGCAACGAAATAGTAAAGGAAATATTGATACCCAAGTATTCCATTCACTTTATAAAGAAGAATGAACTTTAATCTTTCTATACTTAGGCTGACTGTTTTCATTCCTTATTCTTAGTATCTATTTCAATGTGTTTTATGAAATTGTAGAACGACAGGTGAATTACCTACTGTCTAAACTGTATATTGCATATTTTTCACACATGTTTACACATGTACATACACACATATGCATTTAATGAATTCTGCGTGGGTCAGGACTGAATTACATGCAAGCGTGTGTGTATGTACATGTGAACGTGCGAATGTGTGAGAAATTAGGCAGTTAATGAAGACGATTATGGCCAAACATATTTCAGGGAATATTATATATGAAGATTTGGATTGTCAAAAATTAGTCCTCAAAGTGTTGGCCTCTTTCCTTGTCCTCAGCGTTGAGTACATCGTCATTCTACTAAATCAATTTGAGTACAAATGATCCATCTTTTGTTCTAGTCAGGACGATGTTAAAAACTAGAGACTACACCCTCTAACTTTTTTCTTTTGGTCCTACGTTGGTAACGACTACATTTGTTTAGGCATCATCTATCTACAGGGTAAGAAAAATGATATGCCAATTAATTATGAGAAGACTCGTCCACCTTTTAGTACCAGTTAATTGACTAATGAGCCTGTGAGTTCATTATCATTTGAGTTATTTGAGTCTTTAAATTCAAATAGCAGAAGTTAAGTACTACTATTTACATAATCATAAATCTGACTTAAGTCAAGTCCCACAAAGTTTGTGTTTGTATTGCCATATCAATAAAGCAATGAAAGTCAGTTAGCTATCGAGAAAGACAGGTAAACCTTTTGTCCTAGAGTTGTTCTGTCTCCCATTTTGAGGAGCTGGAAGGGGAAATGGAGTTGTTCAATATGTCAATATAAGATACAGCGATTTGAATTACTTTGAATTCTGTCAGCTTTTTCACTACTAATTTGAGTAATTTTAGAATTTATGCAGTCAAAAATAAAATTTGTGGGACAGTATGCGTTTAACACCAGTTGGTATTTGGCGGGATATTTCAGAATTCGTACCTTCTGCCATTTGATCTGAGGTAGGTAAGACCGGCCGGTCACTTAGACTCGAGCAGCAGAAGATGAAGCTGCTCCCACTCAGACGTCTGAGAGCAGCCGTGCGGACATTCATCCCGGCCTGAGCACCAGGAGCACCAGCCGCTGATCACGCTCACAAAACCCGTGGGGCAGGACAAGGCAGAGTGAGGACGGCTAATCTGTTCTGAGTTACATCTGGGACCTCCACTGGGGGAACTGCACGTAACCAATGTGCTGGGGTGTCTGATGTGCTGGGGTGACCAGTGCCCTGGGGTGACTGATGTGCTGGGGCAACCAGTGTCCTGGGGTGACTGATGTGCTAAGGTGTCTGATGTACTGGGGTAACCAGTGTCCTGGGGTGACCAGTGTCCTGGGGTGACTGATGTGCTGGGGTGACCAGTGTCCTGGGGTGACTGATGTGCTAAGGTGTCTGATGTGCTGGGGTAACCAGTGTCCTGGGGTGACTAATGTGCTGGGGTAACCAGTGTCCTGGGGTGACTGATGTGCTAAGGTGTCTGATGTACTGGGGTAACCAGTGTCCTGGGGTCTCTGATGTGCTGGGGTGACCAGTGTCCTGGGGTGACTGATGTGCTAAGGTGTCTGATGTACTGGGGTAACCAGTGTCCTGGGGTCTCTGATGTGCCGGGGTGACCAGTGTCCTGGGGTGTCTGATGTGCTGGGGTGACCAGTGTCCTGGGGTGACTGTTGTGCTGGGTGACCAGTGTCCTGGGGTGTCTGACGTGCTGGGGTTACTAGTGTCCTGGGGTGTCTGACGTACTGGGTGAACAGTGTGCTCGGGTTTCTGATGTGCTGATGTGCGATATAATCTGGAGGCTGCTTCACTCACCTAGTTGCCTCAGTGGAGTAACTTTATGTCTGGGCTCAGCCATGGCTGTCAACACTGAGCCCATGGCAGCCTCTCCTTGTAGTTTGAGATTTTCAAAATACGTGTGAAATCCAAAAGAGTGCACCTGGTGAGGGAAAACCCAGAGGGCCAGTTGTCCAAGAGACCAAGGAAGAAGCTGCAGGCTTTCTCTGACCTAGGTCATAGGCGTCCTTCCAGCCATATTTGTGAATCTAGCCAGGCCAGCCTAGATTGAAGATGAATAGAAGTGGCCTGGCTCGGGGGCTCTTGCCTGTGATGCTAGTACCGTGGGAGGCAAAGGATCAATTGAATCTAGGAGTTTGGGGTTCCTGTGAGAGCTGAGAGTTTGGGGTTCCTCACCTGAGGCAACAGAGTGAGACTCCATTCCCCCCCCCAAAAAACCCCCCCCAAAATAAAGAGGAAGAGAAGAGGAGACTCCAGGACTCCCAACTTGATGGGGGGGGAGTGGCGAGGTCACTTTCTTTGCAGGATAGGCGGAGCCTGTGAGGTAGAGAAGTGAAGTTGAGGCTGTCTTTGTTAAATGTAACAAAGCAATGTTGGGCGGGGGTCTTTATTACAATGTATTGTCACCAGTAATTTCATTTTTTTAAGCCATGGGTTGGACTTAAATTCTGAGGTCAAAAATTGTGCATATAAATATAATAAGTAAGTCTATAAATATCTGAAGATTTCTGAAGTAGGGGCAGTTGATTGTGGAGTAAAACATACTTAGAAATCTGATAAATCATTTTGGATCCCAGTTTTGTCATTGATTAGATGCAGGCACGGATAACTTCCTAAAGTCCCTGGAGCCTCAATTTTTTTCCCACCTACAAAATGAGGATGAAAATGATACATGCTTCATACAATTATTAGGGTGAAATGATATTTTAGATTTAAAAGACACAGCTTTTTCCACATATAAATAAATAATAGTATTATAATAATTTGTAACAAATGTCCTGAAGCAATAAAATGCTGTATTTTAATACTTAAGATTACAATTTTGATGTCAATGTTTGTGAGATATGCTGAAACCTCCAGCAGCATGATAATTTTTAAATCAAGTGGTTCCTTGTATATAAACTACGTCATAGTCAGCTCCAGGACTATGAAATCAACTTTCATCTGTTCAATGACTATTTATAAAGCTCCTTTAAGCCAGATCCTAGTGATGCACTGATGACCAGGACGGTTTTTGTTTTATTAAACAGAGTGTATCAATTGTGGGAAGGATTAGGAGGGATAAAGACGATGGAGCCAACAGATATAAGACAAATGCATTCATTCATCAATAAATATTTAAGTGAGTGAGTATTATAATGCAGATTCCGTGCCAGAAAGCAAAGCGTAAAGAGATCAAGGCACAATCCTGGCTCCAAAGAAGTTCTACGAGGGAAATGGACCCATTAATTACAATTCTGAAAAAAGATTTTCAAACAATATGTACAAGTCTGGCTGGATGATAAAGGCTTTCTGAAGGAAGTGATAACATTTAATTTCAAGGATAATTATGAAGTAACTTAAGGAAATCAGGTAAGAGAGAGAGGAGTGGGAAAAGCTCATAAAACTCTCCTTGAAGGTTCATTCTGAGATCAGGCTACTTCTCTACATAAATGTGATAGAAGTATGTGCAAGACGTTTCGCTCAGATCATGAAATTTTACCTAGTTCATCCTCCGGAGAAGGCTTTGCTGTCTAGATACGGGGTAGGCTTTTGTCAGACACCTTTAGTTGCTGGTCTCTGTCAAACATTGCCACAGCTAGACAGAGCCCCCCATCCAAAGCCATGCCTTTGTGAGGAAAAGACAATATCCTGTCGCTCATGAGGGCTTGAGTGCAAAGACTTAGCCACTGTCAGCTGACGTGGAGATACACGGAAGGGCCATTTTAGCTCTCCGTGGGAGCAGCCGAGGCCGCACCAGCTCCGGGACGCCGTGACACCTGCCTTCTGCTCCTTTGCTCTCCCTTCCACAGATGTTGATCCCCCAAACCCTCCTTAGTAAATACCTGCACCTCTATCTTTGACTCTGCTTCCCGGGAAAGCCCACCTGTGACAGTATGCAAAATAGAAGATATTTTAAGGAATTTAATTATGTATTTATCTTTGTCCACCGACTCCCTGTAACATGAGCATTCTCCCCACTTTACATTTTTAACAGACTCCTCAAATATTAGTCACAACAGTCTGCATTGTAAAAGTAATTACCTAAATTTGGTTGAAAATATTACTTAGAAAGCACCGCAGAAAGCTGGGTTTTAGTTATGAATCTCTTATCTGTTCATCATTGGATCATATTTTTGGATAACTGCTTGCCAAAGCTAAAAATTTTAATCAGAGACATTTTTTAGCAGGAAAAGCAAAAAGGATGCCTTTGAAAGCAATGATTCTTCTTTGTTGTTTTGCTCTTACACAGTTTAAATATAGTGAACTGGATTTTTGAATTTTAAATTAATAAATAAAATTGCATTGGATATTTGCCAGGTTGACTCATATAGCTTATAGATGGAATTAGATTAATTAAGATACTACAAATTCCATGAAGTTATTTATTTTGCTCTTCAGTTGAATAGCACATGTTAGCTTCGGTTACACAACGAAATGAGAAATAATTATCTTGAAAGTTTCCATAATATTTATTATGATAATTTGTTATGTTGCATTTATACAATATTCTAAAATATTGTGTCATCTTAAAGCTGGGTCCTTCTAGGCATACTCACGAGGGCTTCTTTCTTGATGCCTGTTTGCAAAGTTTTTTCCCTTATACCATAATGAAAATATCGTAGAGGTAGTATAGCTCTTTTCCTCTCTTAGCATATAGTTCTGTATAGTTTATAGTTAGTTTTGCTTGATATTGATATGGGCCCCATTTTCCTGCCTTTCTTCACCCTAGTCTTTTTCACAGAAACCACAGAGACAATGTGAAAATAATAACAATAATAGGGAATATTTGTTTAACTCATACTAAATGCTCATTATTGTACTCATTCCTTCTCATGGATCAGTTTATTTTATTTTCGTAATAAAACTTTGGAAGTTGTTGCTATTATTTTTCTACTTTCAAAGATAATAGATGACCTTCAGCTAAAATGGGGCAGAACTGCTGAAAAAACATCATACATTATGATGATTACTTCCATTTTGGGAGTTAAATATAACATCTACCAGATAATCAAATGAGATTCCAGAGGGTTAATATAACTCTTCTGAATATGATAGCAGGAATTTGTAAATAAAGAAACCGAAGCACACAGAGACAGGTGTTTTCCTCTGAGCTCTTTAGTATGAGGAATAGAGTTGTGTGTTGAAGGGAGTGCTTAAAAATGGAGAAAAAGGTCTCTCTCACCTTCCCCCTTCATGAAAACGATCCACTTCCAATCTTCTTTGGATGTGCCCTAAACTTTCCCTTTGTTTTTCCTAAGTAAGATCTCTCTTTGTTACACACACTTATACACACACAAATTGGAGAAAGAATTTACTAAATTGTTCAAATAGCTGTCCACGGTTGTTTCAGAATTGGATAGGTTTTCTTCTTCCTAATTTTCATAGTTTCTAATTTTCTATCATTGATATGTATTACTCATATATTTGAAATATAGAATTCGTAAGAGTTTTAAATGCTGAAATCCTACTTTCATAAATATTTACGTACAACTGTGACAACTCTGTCCAGCCTCCTCATTTTTTCTACACTGTACGGTTGTAGGACTAGGTGTGTCCTGCTCAGCAATGAGTAAATGAAGATTCCAGAATCCTCTTTATCACATCCTGAATGTGGCAGGAGACATCAGGACACTTATGCTTCTGTGTATTTTCATAGTCATTCATATATTAATTGGAAAGTTAATGTTACTCATTGTTAACATGATTAGAGCTTTCTTACCAGGCCCTTTTCACTTGCTTTGTTTAAGCATTTTCTGAAGGGAAATCCCCCACTTGCTCGGCACACAGGAAACAGAGAATGCAAAGCGAAAACTATGACCCTGACCTCCAGATCACAGAAGGAGTGGAGCGCCCAACTTGGCCTCAGGGTACAACACTTCGGGTCTTTCATCTCACCTGGCTTTTTAAAAAATTATTATTTTGAACACAATGAAATTTCATGTTACATTATATTTCATGTTTTAACTAAATTTCTGGGATATTTTTGATTCATAAGTAGTATTAAGTAATCAACTGATTTACTTTACTTAGCACACTGCAGCTGATTTCACAAATAAAGCCAGGTGAAGAAAGGAGGGTTTTAGGTTTACAGGTGGAAGTGGTGATTCTTCCCACTTCATGGAAAATATTGTTCATTGTTTAGACATTGACACCTGGTAAAATCTCTTGTTCTGTCCAATATGCCTCTGAACTACATAGCCAAAACTGTATACTAACTGGAAAGTTCGAATTTTTTACTTTCCTGAAGAAAATGTTAGTTTGTAGCCTGTTACCACTTTTAAGTGTTAAACTTTTAATGAATTTCATCTGTGGATACCAGTAGGCATAACAATCTATTCTGAAATATTTCCTGTCGAATTGAATTTATTCATGAGTCATCATGAGTGTGTATACCTTAGAGGGTGTTACTGGTGAGATGATCTCTTGTATGTAAACACCTTGAGGATAGGGACTTATTCAGGCTCGCCTCCAGCAAGTGCTAAGTGCCTGACAATACCTAATAAATATTTGATAATAGTAAGATGTTAGAACAGGAGGAAAAATCAGATTCTTCCCCAAAGAAATAATACATATTATGTTCTTATATGTATATCATTGTAACTTAAAAAAATTACTTAGGGTTATATTTTATTTATGCAAATACTTTGTTTCCTGTAAGAGTACCACATAATATACTACGAAAAATTTAGAAATTATATAAACATGTATTTATACAGTGAGATAATAAAACAACAAAAGTCTCATTATACATAGATAAATAACTATCATTTGATGTCGTTGACCTTCTATATGTATAGTTTCAGATCACAAAAATTATACAATAGGTTTTCTTTCAAAACTTGTTTTTTAACTAAACATTGTATCCATTAGAATGCTCACCTCATTCTTTATGTAAGCCTTTAAAGTATCTGAAAAACATGTATGGTATTTTATGCGTCTACAATTATTTCTGTTTGCTCACATTTAGGGCTGTCATTATTATAACAATGACAATTGCGATCATTTCTTGGGAGTTTTGTGTCAGGCATTGTGCACAAGTTTGTGAACTGGTTCTAGACAAAGAAGTGCTAACCCCTTCATTGATGAGTATCACTATGGTAACCTTTTGGGAAGATATGCATCCACGCCAGTGCCTAGTCCATCCTTTAAAGCAATTTTGGAACTCTTTTTCTGGACAGGCCATCCGAGCAGTCAGTATTACCTTTGATGATCTGAATATTATCACAGTGTCTTCCTTTCAAGCTTTCCTTTATGTTCAGGTAAAGACAAAACCCTCTGGGAGTCAGATCAGGTTTGTAGAGAATGTTTCCATACAGTTATCTGTCTACTGGCTAAAACTCCCTCATAGACAGTGACGTGTGAACTGGTACATTCTCGTGTTATCAAAGGCATGATTTGTTGGTGAAAAATTCAGATCATTTTCATCTAACTTTTTCACTCAGTCTTCCAGCATTTCTAAGTAGTAAACTTGGCTATTTGTCCATTTGGTATAAATACATAAGGAATAATCCCTCTGATATAAAAAAAAGTTAGCGACATTCCTTTGACCCTTGATTTGGGCTGACAGAACATTTTTGGTCTTGGGGAATTGGCTGACTTCCATTGTGCACTCTGACGATTTCAGGGTCATATTGGTACTCCTGTGTTTTATCACAATACCATCTTGCCTCTCCGAAGGTCTTGGGCAAACTTCAACTCTTGCTTTTGTTCATCCATGAGCTCCTTTGGGACCATTGTTGTGCTTAATTTCTCATGACAAGATTCTCAGTTAAGATTTTCCTAATTGTTTCTCTATCAATGTCTCCTTGGTCTGCTATGCTTCTCACAGTCAGCCAATGATTTTGATGTACAATTTGATAACTTGTCGTGATTTTTTCATCAGTTCCTCTCGTTTCTGGCTGCCCTGCCCTCTCCTTGATAAGAAATTTTCTCTCCCCTCACAAAAACGTTTGATTCACTTGTATGCTGCCATTTTCTTCATGGCATTATCACCATAAACCTGGGCGAACGTGCCCCTGATTCCACTTCCACTCTAGCCAAGTTCAGCAAGAAATTTAATGTTTATTTGTTGCTTTAATTCAAGCTCCAACATTCTTGCAACTGTACACAAAAACACACAACAACAATAATGAACGCCATTCAGCAAGAGACCAGCACTCCACAAAAACACAGCTATGAGACACCAGCATATTACGGGTATGAAACCTCACTGACATGTTGGTACAGGGCTGGCAGCATAAGCACATGATAGCAAGTTCATGAACTTAATTATCAGGCCTCATATTTTTTATGTCAAATTTGCTATGCTCAATATTATCTTCAATTTCAAGTGAAATAATTGATTTTCAAAGAGGTTAAATATTTGTTTCAAACTAGTTCGTGGTGGAGTCAGAATTTGAAAGCACTTTTATCTCATTCCTTTGCTCGGCCTGTGGAGCACTTTGCTGTCTGGGCTACACATTGTATTATATATACCACCTGGATAAGAGTTTTTGTGGTATAGGCTTTGTGTGCATTGTAGAATACATCCAGAGGTATATTCTTGGAGGTAGAATTACATAATAAAAGGGTGAACCATTTTTGAGGTTATTAATATATTTTTCTAATTATTTCCCAAATGTAGAAATCAAATTTACTTTCCTATGTCATTGTAAGATATCTTAGTATTGGTCATTCTCTATTTAATGTTTGTTAATTAGATAGGCCAAGATATACTTCATGGATGTAGATTCTAGGCTTTTTTATTTTTAGACATATCAAATATATTTATTTTTTTTAATTAGCTATTTGTATTGTTTCTTTGTAAATACTCTGTTACACTGCTTAGCTTTTCTTTTTGCTCAGATATCAGTATTAATCTTACTGATTTTTAAACTCTGATATATTTAGGAAGTCATCCTTTGTTATTTATTTATGTCTTTTTTTTTGTAGAGACAGGATATCACTATGTTGCCCAGGCTTGTCTTGAACTCCTGGCTTCATGTCACCCTTGACCTCCCAATGACTTTGGCATGTTTATTAACAAATTGTTTTTGACAGAGTTTCATTTCATTGCCCTGGGCAGAGTGCTCACAGCAACCTCAAACTCTTGGGCTTGAGGAATCCTCTTGCCTCAGCCTCCTGAGTAGCTGAGATTACAGGCATGCACCACTGCACCTGGTTAGTTTTTCTAGTTTTAGTACAGATGGGGTTTCTCTTTTGCTCTGGTCTTGAACTCCTAAGTTCAAGCAATCTACCTGCTTCAGCCTCCCAGAGTGCTAGGATTGCAGGCATAAGCCACCACACCCGGACATATTAACACATTTTTATATACTCATTCCTAGGAATCACCATAGATCAGGACACTTTATATATTCCTCATAATTACCCTTAGAAATAGGGTAGTATCATTGTCCCCATTTTTAACAGATGAGGAAATGGAAGCACAGAGAGAATAAATGACCTTCCCAGGTCACAGAGATAATAGGCAATGAAATTAAGCACCACCAGGCTGGCTCACACAATCATGCTTCTAACCATGAATGTCTTCAGATAATAACCACATTTCACTCTTTCTGTCCTATTTGGCTTATTATTGCATATATTCCAAATTTGGTTGAATCCAGTTGATCTTCACCTTGTTGTAGGCATAGAAATTCTTACCACACATGTCCTATAGAAAGCAAACAACCACACAAAGTTATTTTATCAAGTATATTTATGTTAATGTTGTTTAGAATAGCAAAATAACTAGAAGCAACTTAAATGCCCCACAGTTGTTGATTCGTTAAATAGATCATGATGCATTCCTATATATATCTTGCATAGTCAATAAAAATGATGAAGAATCTGTATATTTATTGACATAGAATTTAGTTACCACAATTAATATATAGAAAACAATGCTTTAGAAATATAAACTTCCCTAGGTTTAGAAAGATTACATGATGCCTAAATATATTAATGTATTAGAAATTTTTTCAACTCTACTTGCCCCTTTTTCAAAACATCTTAACATGAGAATAAATAACTAGTGAAACATTTTTTTTCCAAAAAATTTCCAAATTTTTGAGTCTTAATTCCAACTATAACTTACACTCATGTACGTGTTTCACTGATTAAAATCAAGGAATACTTTTATTTTTTCAGGAAAAAAAGTCTCTCTTCACTCAGATATCCAAGAAACACTCACTTCTTTTTGTTAATAGTCTTTGTTAAATTTTTGCTATTACTTTGCTAATAGATCTCTGTTGATCTAGATTAAACAAATGTGGTTTTGTATCTCTTGATAGACATCTTAATGCACTTTGGGGGTCAAAATGAGCAATCCTGTTTAGGTGAGACCGGCCACATGGTAGACCTCTCTGTTGACTCTCCTAATAGACTGTTGTTACATGGATAATTCCGGAAAGGCACAAAATAGACACTTAGTAAGTGTATGTTGACTATTAAATAAAGAGTGAGTTGGAGTGAAGAAAAAAGCCTGTGATAGACCCTGATCAGAGTTTGGATTTAATCCCCATATAGGTTAAATTCAGAAGTACATTTTTTGAATAATTGTAAACATGTACTTACATGCACCACAATGTAAACTTTCAGGGTAGAGATTTATTAATTCATCAACACTGTACCCTTGATACCTGACAGGATCAGCACTTGGCACACAGATGCTCAAGAAATATTGTTCAACAAACTGAATTAATAGTTTTTATGCTATGTAAAATGACTGCTGATGTAAGATAAACGATTCCAATAACTGGAAAGTGAGGTCAGTTTTACTGTTATACTCACAGATTACAAAACTAAAACTCAGGAAATTGAAGTAATTTTCCCAGTTTTCCAGTTGGTTAATGCTGGGTGGAGGATTTAAGGCCCCATGGTCTGGTTTTAGGGTCCTGGTAAGCAAGCAGTACATCCTCTCAGTACACACCACTCTGGGGCTCTATGAGGAAAAAGAGACGACAGCAGATATATTGCACTGCTTTATTGATAGCAAACACCCCTTCATTCGTTCATTAAGCAAATACTTGTTGGCTGCTTCCAATGTACCTACTTTAGGCAAGGAGACTGGATTACACTGCTTCATGAAAAAAGTTAGGTGAAGTTCCCCATTCTGACGGGGAAGCAAAGAAACAACAAATGTGCCAAGTAGGGAATGAATGAGATAACTTTCAGAGGCTGATTAGTGTTCCAGAAAATCTTTAGTTGATCATGGATGGCTTGTCGAAGGACTAGAATCTTCCACTGGAAGACTGGGGTTGATTGTTACAGGCAAGATGAAATAGCAAGCAAAGGCCTCAGGACTAAACACAGCATGTTCAGAGACTACAAAATGGCCAGGGTGCCCAGAACATCCAGAGCTGGGGGAAAGTGGGAGCCAGGTGGCAAGTCCTTCAAGGTCAATCCTATTTTCTTTCATTTTTTTGAATACTTAAAGCTTCCAAAGAATGGGTGTTTGATTCAGGAATTTCAAGCTGGCTAACTGATATAATATCCTATTGAGCAACAATTAAAAATCATAATCCCTCTACCCATACACAAGTTATTTTAATTTCAATTAATGCTTTAAAAAAAGAAAAGAGATACATAGAAAAAATGAAAAGAGAAAATAGAGGTAGTATAAGTTAACATTATGAACTCTGTGAAAAATGAATTTCAAATAAATCACTGGGGATGTTAGACTGGCTACAGAAAAGGTTGCTTAACACCAGCATGGGCTTTCAAGAGAAATCATGGAATCTCCCCTCTGGAGATAGTTTCAAATAGGATTAGATATATTCACTCGGTGCAGCCTTGCCTGAAAGCTCCTGACCTCCCAAGGTCTTGCCAGTCCTGTGATTCTGTGATAAAATTAGACTCTTTCATTGGACAAAAACAACCCAGGGTTCACCATGCCAGCTGCAACCTGGAATAATTGGAAGGGACGATTTTGGAGTAGTATACCTCCTACAGCTGAGACAAGATGCAATTAACAGATCCCTCAGCCTCACTTATTTCATGCTGTACTGAGTACTCTGCTGGTTCTCAGCCAGTAATGGCCGGTATCAATGATACAAGCAAAGTCAAGTGGTCTGATCCATGATTAAATAGTAGATGTCTTTATTAGCTGCTGACCTTGCTTTGAACAGCATGGCTTCCAGAACTGTGTACCTATTAGCTGATTCTTTGATCCTTGAAAATAGGAACCAGATGAATCCAATAATGCATTTTTATTTGGCCTCTTTCCCACCATTATCATGATGAAATAACTCAGGTTCCTATGCCATGAGCCTTAACCTCATTAAGCAACTCAGCTCAACTGTTAGATACTTAATCATCAGCATTTACTCACTGCATTTTCTCATTTAATAATCCCAGCTTTGAAGAAACAGTCTAGCAAATATTTTTTTCTGTGACATTCTCATTTAGAGGCAACTGAGCGTAGTGACTGCAGCCTGGAGGGAAGCAGCCCCTTCCACTAAGGATGTGTGAACTGGAAGAAGTTACCAACTCTGAGCCTTCATTTCTTTATTTGTGTATTCAGGATAATCTTAGTACCTGTCTCATGGACTTGATGTTAGGATTAAATAAGTAAGCAAGGAGACGGTTAGGTTAATCAGTTAGATGTAAGCATTCCACATTGTATATCAAATCAGCAGGTTGTACCCCATAAATGCATTAATGTACACAGTTATGATTTAATAAAGAATTAAAAATAAATAAATAAATAAGACGGTGTCACATAGCTCTCTTCCTTCACATTCAACGTTCCTCTCTATGCCATCTCTGACGGTCACTGAACATAAACACCATCAGATGTAATCACGTGTATGTACATGTCCACTTGTTTGTTCTCTCACGCCCCACCTCTGCCAACAGACTCCACACATGCACACAGAATTGAGCTGCAATCTCCATGAGGAGCCCTCTTCTTTCTTTTTTCTTTCTTTCTTTCTTTCTTTCTTTCTTTCTTTTTTTTTTTTTTGCAGTTTTTGGCCAGGGCTGGGTTTGAACCCATCACCACCAGTATATGGGGCCGGCGTCCTACTCCTTGACCCACAGGTGCTGCCCTAGAGCCCCTTTTCGACAGTGCCTACAGATTTGCAGGTAAATGTCCTTCTGTGTGCATTCATGGAATAAACAAAAGCAAATAACACCTTGCAGAGTGGAACCTGATATGTGATGAGCATTTATGTATTAATTGCTTTTTTTCCTCAGAAATAATAGAGGACTTAGCTTTATCAGTGTACGTAAAACAGCTTGGCCACCAGCAAAGTAAGGGAGGCCACACAGTGCATGGGGCTTGGCTTGGGCTTTGCCAGCAAATGAAACTTTGGACGAGCCATTTCATTTCTTTGGGTTTCTTCCATATGTGGAAATCTCTGTGATCTATATTCTTATTAATAATATCACTTATTTTTGTGTAATACCATGTTGTTTAGTCAAAGTGGCATAATAGATCAAAGACAATGTGTAGTTATACTGTTAGATGCTCTCAGTATCAGCTCCCCCAATCCAGGGATCCCCAATTAATGTCACTGTAAAATTAATAAGTCAAGAAATAGATCAAAAGATATGTGAATACATATAATATTCCCAATGAGCATCTACACTGATTTCCTGTATTTACCCAGTCGACAAAACACAAAAGGGAGAAAACACTCGAGCTTGGATCAGTGGTAAAAACTGAGCAGCCCGGTGTTTGTTCTGAGTTATATTTGTCTTTCTTGCATGCCAAAATATCTACACATTTGTGTTGCAAAACAAGTTTTCTGAGTCTCTTTCTCAGACTCGCCTTTTCTTGTTTACTTAGTTCACTTATTCACCTTGTTCACGATACACATTCAGGCCTCGAGAATTGGCTAGCGCAGGGTTGGGAAGGGGAGACGTTCATAGCATGAGGTTCACATTTTAATAGGAGGACCATCAAACCCTGGAGATTTAGATGCCAACACGGCTTGTTTCCATTTTAAATTTTAAATATTTATGCAAATTTAGATTTAAAAATATACGCTGGTTAGTGTCTACATAAATATCTGAAAAGCATAAGATGGGGGAATGAAAGATCAAGGAAGGGGAAGGAAATAGGGCAATGGGGCAGAAGAAAGACAAAAAAAATGTGTGAAAGACACAGGAAGGATGAGAATAATTCTCACAAACTCAAATGGGAAAGAAACACTAGCAACAGGTAGAACTAATGACTGAAAAAAGTGGTTTAAGGGCAAATTTTTAAATAATTTTTTAAAACTTTTTTTCCCCAGAATTTAGAAATTAGATGGTGATTTGATTGGGGAAATGTTTTGAAAAGGAAGAAATGAATAGTAGAAATGTCTAAAGATGCTGATTAAGAGGAACAACAAAGCCAGATGGCATAAATGGCATCTTCAGGGATTTTGTGGCATCAGAAACTCTGCTAACTGTGCCCCTCTGTCCTGAGTCTGGTGCAGCCCCTCACTGAGCATGCTCCGTGTCCTGAACTAGCCACGGGAACTCAGCGTGCTCGACCCGAAAGCCTCTACCTTTGTCTCAGCCATTTGGATTCTTCGTGTTTAGCTGTCTTTGGAACTTCATCAAGCTGATTTTGATGCCCTTTCAGAAATCTTAATCAGTAAAAGTTGTCTTTTTTTGTCAAACAATTATGGAATACGTACAATTTTAAGCAGCCATTAAAAAAGGAGGGCATCTATATGTATTGAAATTAGATGAGATAAAAAAATCAAGTTGTAGAATAATTTGTATAGTACAATCCTATTTTGATTACTAATAGCAACTTGTATATATTTTTTATAATTTAGAGGGAGCCGGCAAAAATATACCTAAATTCCTACTATGATTTTCTGCAAAATGGGGAGGGAGATGAAAGCAAAAGGGAATGGGAGAGATCATTTACTTTTTCCTCAACTTTCTACATTGTTTATTCCTTATAAAAATCATGCATTGCTTTCATGAGGGTGTTCAGCATGTCCCCTGGGTGAAGGGCTCAACTACAACTTGAACTTTACCATAGTAATGAAAACAATGTAACCTAAACATTTGTACCCTCATATTCATCTGAAATTAAAAAAAAGTAGAAAAGTATGAAATGACTTCCTTATATTTATTATGTATAGGGTTCTTCATTTATATGGTCCAATGTTATACGTGAACTATTTGAAAGGTGTTTATATTTGATCTCTTACTAAGTCTCAATGCTCGATGGGTCCTCTATCCAAGCTGTAAACACTGTGCTGCAGTGTTCAGATGCTGTGACTTGTCTAAACAATAGCTATTCTCCTTCTTTCCTTAACATATGAAACAGATTCAAAGCAAAGTGAATATCTATGGCTTGTTTAAAAGTAAAACAGAACAGTGAAACAAAAGAAAACAGAAGGAAACAAGACGGAAGTTCTGATCTCCACTGTCCCGTTATCAGAGGCTGGGATAGAGTGCAGCTACAGTGTCATAAGCCGAAGTCACGGTGTGGGGCTTGAAGGAAGACCCCTTTAAAGAGAAGACAGAGCTCCAGCTGTAGCATTCGGACCATGGACATTGACAATGGCAGCCACACACTGCGGATGACAGAGCAGAAAAAGGAAGAGAAGGAGGTTTTCTGATGACTCCGTGGAGCCAATTAACACACCTGGACTGCCTACTTCAGACTTTTATTTGAAAGAATGAATTTTGTTGTGTTTAATCGCTACTATTTTTGGATTTTCTGTTGTACGCAGCTGAATTTAGTCCTAATTGGTGTAGACAAGTCTGTCTGTAACTAAAATACAGAATCACAGAATCAGATTCTACATTTTTTGCTTTCACCACGCAGGCATATTCTTTCCATGCTCAGATCTATAGCAGCTCACTTGTTAAATCATAATAATTCTGGTTCTGTCTATTTTGTTTCCATAAAACACTTCCACTTCTGATGCATAATTGATTATTTGGAGTTACCGTGAGAGTTCTTGGTCTCTGCCTTTCTCCTGCTCACAATAGAAGGTCCTGAGGAATTGATTAAGCAAAAATAAAACGCTGAGGCAAAAGTGCTACAATCACTTAAACCTGTTTACAAGGGGTCAAATTGCTAATCTGTGAAATTCCGGACAACAAAGCAAACTGTAAATAAGAAATTTGAGCTGAAATGAAGCACTAGCCTTGTTCAGTGATGTGAGAACAGTAAAGCCATCTAATGGGTTCTAATTCCAGCTCTGCCATCACATTGTCATTTGTGCCTGAGCGATATAATTTAGTTTATCCATGCCTCATTAGTGAAATGGGATAACTGACCCATGGGGATAGGAAACATGCGATGGTGGAGTGACGTTTGGTTGAGGGAACTTTGTGAAAGCTCTGCCTCCGTGAGAGAAGGTAACTTTCTGTAGCAGTTGTACCCAGACATTCAGATTTCATCTACATCGAAAGCATAATTGGATGCCTGGCAAAGAACAAAAGATGTTTTGAACAAATGATGATTGGCAAAGAAGAGAGATAGTGGCAGCTTTTTCATAGTGTGTAAGTGGTTGTGAGAAAGCAGAACCTTTCCCTTCTCCTCCCAGCTGTTCAGGGCCATGATAGTGAGGAGTAATTGTAGTACTAGCTCCTTTTATTAAACAGGAAGCAGCTCATGCTACATGATGAAGATTGCTGTCCTGTATAATCTAGTTTTCTTCTTAGAACTTTGATTAGACAAGGGAAATTATCTTCTCCATTTTACAGATGGGATTATTCAAATTTGGATGAAAGAAATAAGTTGACTAAGGTCACCCAGGTGTTGAATGGCAGAGCTGAAATTCAAACTCATGTTTTCTATCTCTCTAGCTGTAGACTAACCATGCCGTACACTAGTTTCCCTAAGACCTAGGGGAGCAGGTTGTAACTAATACGAAAGCTTGATAGGGCATGTCTGAAATGTAAGAATTATTCTCTCATTTATTTTCCCTCCAAGATACGTATATATCTGGAACTCAAATGTTCTCAAGTGCATTCTCATTCATTCTCTCTCTCTATTTCTTCTTCTCCCTCTCCCTCTTTCTCATCCCCTTCCTCTCTCAAACACTCCATGTTTTTAGTTTTAGAAGTCAGAAAAAACTATGGCCTGGGATTCCTGGGAAAAGGATACATAAGAGGATGAGCATTTATATGAAGATTAAATCTGTCATTAACAATTTAGTAGTGACCTAGGATTTTAGCCATCAAGTATGAAATTGTCCAAGTAGAATCTAAGGTAATGGTGGGTCAGAAACTCCAGAGAACAGACTCATCTTCTTCACTCCTGATTCCTTGGGGCTTAGAACAATTTCAGTGAAATCAAATGAAGCAAAAATATTTGTAAAAGAAAGTGATGCCTGAAACTAATTCTTCCTCTTGTCAGTCAAGGGTCCTTTTGAAATTCTAATAATTTTTGAATTTAGATTATTCCATCAAGCCACCTCCTTCAGGCTCTTGTATATTTAAGATTTGAAATTTAAGACTTTTTGTATAGTTGACATTCACAGGATTCTAAGCCCTACTAGGGCAGAGAAAGACAATTTTTCTTTGTTTTTAGTATTGTATTCTCAGAAAGATCATAGTACTTGACCTCAAGGGTTTAATGTTTGCTAAATTCATAAATCAATGATACTATAATAAGTGATAAGCTTACCAAGAGTGAAAAATGAAATAGACTACTAACCAGTAGTCATGTTACCAAATAAGACTTTTATTTTATTCAGAGAAAGCTGGTCAGCCAATAAATGGCAAGGACGGGTCATTTAAGTCAAGAAGTCCAAGTCTTCTGTGAACCAAGGACCAGTCACCATGTTCTCTCTTTCTCTGAGGTGCACCAAGTCATTTCAATGCAAAGAATGGCTTATTTGCACTGACTAGAAATCTAATGGGTTTGAAGAGTTAATACAGCTTTTACATGGATTTGGGTTTGGACAAAAGGGAAAAAGGATGTTCTTCTTTCCAGCTCTAGTTCAAATAAAGGTAGATGTGAAGACCCTTATACTAATTTGATCACAATTGCCCTAACTACATGTAACAAGAAATTATTTTTCTTACTGTAACTACATGATGTGCACCAACACTCCTGAGCTGTGGAATTTCCCTGAAGCAGATGGGAAGCTGCTCACTTTGGTGAGGGCATAGCCCTTTTTAAGGTTTACTTCTGACAGGAGAGCTGTGTCAGCACCAATGAATGAAAACTGGTGGCCCTGGAGCAAAGTCCCTCTGCCAAGAGGACCTAAAAGGAGTTTCTTAGGGAATCTTCCAGAAAAAATCCTGCAAAAATGAATAGTAATTTGGATCAGTAGACCCTTCCTGCTTCTGCTAAGAAGTAGAATTTAAAATCTAAATGAATCCGAAGAAATTAGAAATCTGGATGAAAAGTGACCTAGAATAATGCTATATAATCTACATGAGACTTTCCCCCCACTGAGTACAGGTATTTTGGCCAGATATTCAGACTAGGGCAAAGAATAAAATATTTATTAAATCGTGTATGTTAAAAGCAACATTACACCACACAATCAAACCCTTAATTTGTAGGAGTGGAACTCAGGAGCCAGACAAGAAGAATGAATGTTTTTACCACAACAAATAAGTAAGCAAGGAGACCCTTATGTTAATCGGTTAGATGTAAGCATTCCACATCGTATAGCAAATCAGCACACAGTACCCCATAAATGCATTAATGTACACAGTTATAATTTAATAAGGAATTTTAAAAATAAATAAAACAAGGAAAATTAATTGTCAAAGATCACCCTATTCATTGTAAGCACAGCTAGATTTTAAACCTAGTTCTTCACTCCCAAACAATTCAATGTAATACAATTTTGGTATTGTTTTGTAAATAATTATACCTTTTTTTCTAAGAAAGTTAATAACCTATTTTATAAAAACACAAAATTCCAACTATAAATTTTGGAATTCAATATAACAAATTATGGAAAAGCACGTTAAACTTATATAAGAATGTATACTACTGTACATCTACCTAAGTGGCTAAAATAAAAAAAAAAATTCACAATTTCTATTAATGGGAAGGATCTGCAGCAACTGGACTTTTTTTTTTTTTTTAATCTGGAGGGAATATAAATTGTTTCAAATATTTTGTAAAACTATTTGTAAATACCTAAGTACATAGCACTATCACCTAGAAATTCCATTTTGTGTTATAGATATCAGAGGAATGAAAATATGTTTATATGAAGATTTGAACATAAAAACTGATACCAGCCAAAATGTTCAGTACATTGGAGCAATAAAATTTGTTATACTCACAAAATAGAATCTTACATACCCATGAAAAATTTCAAAATACTGCTTCATACAACCATTTGAGTTACTCTCATAGATAGAATGATACATATCGATTTGTCTACGGTGTGTGTGTGTGTGTGTGTGTCCACTTAAACACTACCTACACATACACACACCATGGATATCAATTGAACTGTAGACTTCAGGCTTACACACTTTTAATCTGTCACTATATATATGTATGCCTCAATTAAAATCATATATATAGGAATTCTGAAAAAAATTGAAGAATGTGAAATGTCTTCATTATCATTGAACATTAAGGATGCAGTAATCTTTTCAAAGTATAGTCTGTGAGCAATTGAAGCTACTCAATGAAATATTAAATGGTAAGCTCTTTATTTATTCTGCAGCATCAAAATGCCTGTTTTACTAAATTGTGAGTTGTGGTAACCCTTCGAAGGGCTGTAAAAGTCATTCCTTAAAATATCCTGTCATATTTGTGTTCAGGAAGTGTACATCTTGAAATGAGTAATAATAGTTGAGATGACTAAGAGGAATTGATTAAGGAAAAGCATCAGAAGACTAAAGGAACTGGGAGACAAGGCAGTCTGGGCAGATATTATTAGTCAACATATTTTTGTTGCGAGTCACAGGTTAAGCATAGAGAATTCGGTGATGACTTTAAAGGAAAAAAAGCAAGGAAAACATTCAGGACATAGCAACTTGCAGCTCTAGGGACTTTCGGGGTTGCAATCAGAGACTTTCTGTTAGTCATGCTGCCACTTCTCCTGCCATGTCTCATGATTTTAGGGGCTTCTACAGGGAGAAGAACGTGACCACAAGTCTAGCTAGGGTCACTTCTTAGAGTTCATGAACAAAGTATAAGTATTCATTAAGTTAAAAAGCTAAACACCATTTTTCTCACTCCAATTTTGTCAAAAGCTTCTTCTGCCCGCCAAAACAGTAAGGTTATGTGACCACATCAAAACAATCTGTTTTAACTTCTATGTAAAAATTTATGAGTTCACTAGCCAGTGTGGCGTTGGGAGCCTGTAGTCTCAGCTATGGGGGAGGCTGAGGTGAAAGGCTTGCTTGAGCCTAAGAGACTGAGGTTGCTGTGAGCTGCGATGACACCACCACTCTCTCTACCCAGGGCAGCAGAGTGAGAACATGTCAAATTATTTGTTGTTTTTCAGTTGTAATGGACCCCCAGGTTGGGGGTTCTGTAGCCTGAATATGCTCAGATGAAGCAAGTGAGCAACCAAGGGCGGAACCTAAGTGCTCAGGCTGAGAAGCAGGGACTGAATGAGGAGGTGGACACCAGAAGGCAGGATCCAATCAGGTCGAGCCCTGACCATCCCACCACAAGATCCTGTCAGATCACACCTCATTACCTTCTGATTATTGAAACTTTTCCATACCTCAGCTCTGGGAGACAGAACTGAGTTTCATGTAGGTCTCCTTGTTTTAGCCACCTGACAATAAACTTTTCTTGCTGCAAAACCCAAAACTTTGGTGTTTGGCTTTCTATTGTGCATGGGCAAATGAACCCAGTTGGTTTAGTTACAGTCATACCAAAATAAGATATTAACTGTAAACCAGAAAGTTTGGCAATTGTCAAGGCCCAGGGCTATGATCATATGTCATTGCATCTCATGATTGTCCTTTTAAATCCATAAAATTAGTCTTCATTTTTGATTTCTGTTAAAATCACCATAATGTTTATCTTAATACATGATCTGACCAAACTTAACTTTTACCATTCGATAGCACTTTGACAGCTCTTTGGTCAATAATCTCAGAAAATCATGTTGACTGACCAACAAACTATTTCCTCTTCATATCAAAACATCCCAAAAGACTTCCCCTTAAAGAGTTCTGACATTAGACAGCTCACAATACACCTAGAATTACTAACTGTAAATATATGTGAAGGGGATGCTGTTGCTCATGCTGCTATCCCAGAGTATTTCAGAGGTTACTGAGTTACCTGTCCAGGATTACCCTGTGTTTTCCAGTAATTCCTGCCATTTATCCACCAGATTTTCTCTTCTTAAGGTTCATAATGAGCTTAGTTCTCTGAGTGCCCTTCTTTGCTATCTATCAGATCACTCTAAGTACCTTTCTGGTGATAGATTCTAAACCACTCTTGTTACATATCCATAAAAATCTCCCCAATTTTACTATTTGTGCCTGTTCCCAGTGAGGTGCCCTAAGGGAATTTCTCCTACTTAAAGACCTCTGTTGTCTAACCATCTGAATCCATTAAAGATGAGGCACTAGGATTGAACCTCCAAAGAAACATGGTGGAGTTCTTGATCCCTTTGTTCCCAAAAGGTCCCCTGATCTCTGCACACATTTTCCCACCTTCTTCCCATTCACCAACACTTTCTATTGAGCAGGCATTCAGAAGGACAGTTTTTACCTAAAAAGGACATGTTCCAATATCCTTCTTCCAGGACAATTGGTACATACTTGCTTTATATTAACAATAAAAGAGTAAAAGTTAGACATTCTAGTGTCAAAAAAGGGACTTTCTCCATAGCAATTCTCTTTATGCCAAGACAAATGTTGAGTTCATCTAAGGATTTTTTTCAGAAAATATATCTTAATTCCTCTATCCTGTATTCATATATTCAAACATCTTGAAAATTAATGTCCCGGAAGTCCTTTAATTTTTTCCTGCTCTTGGCAATATAATACTTGAGATCCAAAGAAGTTGAGTGATGTGTCCAAAACCTCATGGTTCGTTAACAAAGAGCATTGTGAACACAGCAATAAAAACTGTTTAAGAGGCCACATCTGTCGGATGCTTATCACGTGTCAAGCACTATGTTAAATGCTGTATGTTAATTATCTCATTTAATACTCATAACAGATCTATGAGGTAGGTTCTAGTATTTTCTCTGATGCACAGTTGGAGTGTTCTTTACACTGACCTGTAAGACTTTTGTTAATTTTATGGAATGATGTTTTTAGCATTGAAGTTAATCTTTTCACAAACCGAAACGAAAGAACTCTCAGGATTACAAATGTTTGTTTTTGACATTTTAATTTTCATTGATGTGGTATCAATATTATATTTGGACAGTTATTTTCTTAACTTTGTTATCATATTAAGAACATTGTGATTTATTTTCTCATCTTACTCATAAATCTGTAATCCCAGTTTGCCAGTAAGAGCCAGTGACTTTCATTAAATAATTCTGAGATAACCAGTGGTTGCATTTTGATTTTCTGAATGTGGCTGGTATATGTTAATGCAGAGGTCTTTGCAGAATATGCAAAATGACCTGCTTCAAGAGCTTGTGATATAAATGAAGTCATTTCTATTTTTAGTATTAAAATAAATTTCCAGAGCCTTTGCATGCCCATTAGCAGAAAGGCAAGTATCTCTCTTGGGACTTCTCCAACTCTCCGAATATTTCAAGAACTCTAGAGAATTTCTCATTCTAAGAGGGGCAGTTCCACACACTTTGGGGAAATAAATAGGAAATCTGATCCATTTAATGGAAGGAGATTCCCCACTTTCTGCCTCAATCACTGTTCTTGACTGCATTTGCCACATTTGCCGTTGGAGAACAGATGTGGACCCACGCATGGAATGCTAAGTTCATCTGCTGCTCTTCTGATGTCACTACTGTCATGGAAATACTTCCTCAGAATCTAAACAGCAGGAAGTTTATTTCCAGAATGTTTTCTTACATGACTGTAAAATAAGCACCAAATCACTCCTATTATGGTGGATCTCGGCATTGGGAATAGGATACCATTGTGTCAGTGTGCTAAGAACAGGGGTGCCCCAAGTTTGGACTCAAAAAATGTTGTAGTGCAAAAACAGGTAGACACCAAAGTCAAACAACCCCAGGTAATTTGCCCATCAGACACTTCCTATGTGACCTTGGTCAAGTCATTTATCCTCCCAGTTTTCCCACAGATAATATATATGTCATAAAATATTTGCCTCACAGTTGTTTTAAGATGATCTATGAGAGGCAAACAGAAAAATCTCTAACATAATGATACTATTTTACTACTATTAACTAATAAATAGTCATCATCTAAAAGCACAACCAGTCTTTGGAGTGGCTACTTTCTTCAACATTCTCATCGTCTCATTGCCAACATATAACCCTAAAGGTCTTTGCCCTGAAATCAGTCACCACTTCAGGCACTCTACGTGCTATATTCCCACTGAGTTGTCCTTGAGAAATATCCACTTCCTGTAGATCTCTGTTCTCTAATCTCAATCTGTCAAATATGACGCATTGTTACTGAACATCAAAAAGAACCTGATGGAGTTCTTGAACCCTTTATTCCCCCAAATTTCCTTGATCCCTATATAAATTTTTCATCTTCTTCTCACCAATGAACACTATCTATTAAGTAACCATTCAGAGAGATAAGTTTTACCAAAAATGGGTATGTTGCCACAATCTTCTTCCAGAACAATTGGTACATACTTGCTTTATGTTTACAATAAAAGAGTAGATCTAAGAGAGACATTCTAGAGTCAAAAGGAACTCTTTCAGGGCAATTTTCTCTTTATAACTTGACAAAGAAGTGGCTGGTGTTATGTACAAAACAGCTTCTTGCTTCTCTTTTTCTATCTACTTATGTGTCGTGTCCCCATCCATTACCTACCTACTTGTGAGGTTTGCTTTCTGACATAACTTATGTGTGTGCCTAAAGGAAAGAAGAGAGCACAGTAAGAAATTAATAGCAACAGAAACAAAATTTATAACAATACAAGCATAACATATTGCACTTCCTAAATTCATACATTTCTTCACTAAGTTATTGGTAATTCAGAGAAGGATTGATTAAAATTTTCCAGACTAGTAGTCTATAGTAGATAGGTCGCAAAGAGCTGTTTACAAAGTTACATCATTGATATCCTAATCACACCTTATCCTGACATAAAACTCCTTCAACACTGTACATTTTACCCAGCCTACATCTCCTACCAAGGCACCTAACACCAGGCATGTGCATCCAGCAAATATTTGATCCGTTCTATTTGTTATATACTTTTAGTCTATCTTTATCATTTATGCATTCATTGTCAGTGAGTTCTCTATGTTTGTATTGTCACTTTTAAATAAAAGGGGCCAAAGTTATGAAAAACTGTATAAACATCATATACTTTAGCCTACTTATAGTAAAGGCTAGGATGCAGGATTTGCACTTCATACCAATATCATAAAAATCATAAGTGGTAGGATAAAAGAATATTTATATAAATAATGCTGCTTTTCTTGAAGAACCAAGAGGAAAGGATGTATCAACCTTTTTGTAGAGGAGAAAAAGTCAAATTAATAAAAAAGCAGTAGAATTTATATAGAGTATGCACAGTAGTATGCACTGCACTGCAGTGGACTCTACCCTCAGAATCTAGGATTCTTTCATCTAGTTATTTAAGAAGTGAATGTTGTTGGTTTCTAAAGTATACTGTGGTAAGGACATTACTTTTAAAGGAAAAACCACATGATACTTAAGTGTGAAAAGTAGATGTGCATTACTTATAATCTTTGCTTATGACACAACAGAGCATCAACATTACTTTAACTGTCTTTATAACAGTGTTGCTATGATGCCATCAACAGAACCAAACTTTGGTAGCCCAAGTTCATGGATATCCTATTATAATGCCATTATAGTAGAAAAATGATTTTAGTGTGAGTTAATGGAAACCACATTACACTGGTAAGCAATTTTATTATAAGTCTATGAAGACCACATTATGATGGTCAAACAATTTCCATGCAAGTCTGCAGAGACTGCATTAATAATGCCATTATAAGAGCAAAACAATTTCAAATAAACTCTGCAGGGACTCATTTTGCTGTCATGATGGTGGCAAAATGATTTTGGTGTATGTTTATGGAGAACCCCTTACAATGCCATTATGACAGCATTACAATAGTAAAACGAAATGATGGGCAGCCCATTATAATGCCATTATAATTCCATTACATTGGTTAAAAGATTTCAGAGTAGTTTTACAGCAACACCACTACAATGGTATCAATTAGGTCATGGAAAATATCAAGAGTGTGCAACCCTTAAAAAGGGAAGACCTTGGTTCAGATCTGGAAAGATCAGATTAATGCCTAGGAAACAACCATGTCTATTAAAAACGTTTACATTACTAAAATTTATGTAATTTTGTGAAAACTTCTTTGCCTTTGGATTATTCAATCTGTCATCATGGCTGGAGTTATTTGTGATATAAATCAAATATTCAATCTCTCCTCAAAAAAGTAAATTATTTTTATTGCTCCTAGTGTGTTGCCAACTAGAATATGGTGCCCCTAGGGAGTCAATCATACCTGTGGATCTCTGTTGCCTAGCCATATCAACCCATTAAAGAAAACTGAACATTAAGCCTCCATAGGAAAGTTGTGGGATTCTGATCTCTTTGTTCCTAAATGGGTCCTTGATCTCTATATGAATCTGACCTACTCTGTCCAGGTGACCGGTATTTATTTATTTATTTATTTAGATGTTTATTAACTTAGGTATTTATTAACTAATTCTTAGGAGACTGATATTAAATATTTTGCTACTGCGTCAGTCATTTAGTTTCATGACTATAGATTATATTCCTATCTTCATCTCACTGATTGATAATGTATGTAAGAAAGATCAGGGATGGGTAAATGATATTTCCTTGAAGATGTTCACATCCTGCTCTCTGGAACCTGTGACTACGTTACCTTTCATAGTAAAAGGGCTTTGAACATGTGCATATATTAAGGATATTGAGACTGGGGAGATTATCCTCATTATCTGGATGCCCTAATATGTAGTATTAAAACAACATTTTTTTTTGAGACAGAGTCTCAAGTAGTAGCCCTAGGTAGAGTGCTATAGCATCACAGCTCACAGCAACCTTAAACTCTTGGGCTTAAGTGATTCTCTTGCCTCAGCCTCCCAATTAGTTGGGACTACAGGCACCCGCCACAACACCTGGCTATTTTTTGTTGTTGTTGTTGCAATTGTCATTGTTGTTGTTATTGCAGTTATCATTCTTGTTTTAGCTGGCCTGGGCTGGGTTTGAACCCGCTAGCCTCGTGTTATGTGGTGGGTGCCCTGCCCACTGAGCATAGGCACCGCCCATTATTTTTATTTTATAAGAAGGAGGCAGAAGAGTAAAAGACAAAGAAGTCCATGTAAAGATAAGCAGAGATTGGTGTGCTGAGCCCATAAACCAAAGAACACCGGTGGTCTCCAGAAGACATGCCATGAATTTAGCCCCAGGTGACTTAATTTAGACTTCTTGCCTCTACAGCTATAAGAGAATGCATGTGTGTTGCGTTAGGCCACTGAGTTTGTGGTAATTTGTTAAGGGCAGCAATAGGAAATTAATGCATTCAATAAAGTAGATTTGTAAAATGTGCTATAAAATAACCAAATTTAAAAATTTCATTCTGGCCAGGTATAGTGGCTCATGCCTGTAACCCTAACACTCTGAGAGGTCAAGGGAGGTAGGTCACCTAAACTCAGGAGTTTAACACCAGCCCAAGAAAAAGCAAACCCTGTCTCTACTAAAGATAGAAAACTAGTTGGGCACCGGTAGTCCCAGCAACTCGGGAGCCCAAAGCAAGCGGATCTCTTGAGGCCAAGAGTTTGAGGTTACTGTGAGCTAGTACACCATGGCACTCTACATAGGGCACAGAGTGAGTCTCTATCTCAAAAATAATAAATGAGTAAATAAATAAATAATTAAATAAATAAAAATTTTCTTCAGATGACAAGACCAGAATTATCATGTTATGTTTAACTTTTAGAACAGAAAGAATGTAATCATGTATTTTTAGGTAATCCATGTATTTGTTTATATATCATTAGGAATTCTATATGTTTTAAAACACCTCTAAAATTTTTTCCAGCCTTACTATACTGTTCTTCTAAGTATGTAATTCTTCAAATAAGACATTTGGTGAAAAGGAGAAATACCAAAAACTTTGAAAACATGCAGACTTATACTGGCATCAGGAAACGCACAAAACTTAGATGAATATTTTAAACTAACAGTATCTCTAGAAATATCTCATTCTTTCTACAAATGTTTGTGCTTTCTTTCCTGGCAAGGATTGGAATACATGCATACGGAGACATTTTAGGGTGTAAGACACAGAGAAAAAAAATAGAGAAGGTCAGTCACCCCACCCTGGGTGAGGATAGATCAAACTTGGGCTGGTACAAAAACAGCTCATGTTCAGCAAGGGTCCCCAGGTTCACCTGCATTTCCCAGCCTTCTTTTCAGCTGGGATGAGGCATCTATGTGAGTTTTGGCAGATAAGCGTGTGCGTGGAAGTGATGTGCTACCCCTTATTCAGGACAATTAAGATCTGGTGTCACTCCTACTTTCTTTCCCTGCTACAACCCACTGGAAAATCATATGATAATAAGGGTACATGACAAAATAAAAGAAGCCTAGATCTTTGGGTTGCCAAATGGAAAAGAGCCTTCTGCTAAGCAACGTTGGATAACGTTTACTGTGATAAGCTACAAAGATTTCAAGATCTTTCTGTTGTGGCAGCCAGTATTAATGACCTGCAGTGATACCATATGGGGCGCAAGAGGAAGGTTGAAAATTCATACTCAAAGTTATCTTTCCATCTGAAATTAACCACAATTTTTGTGATGTTAGTATATCCATTCTATCTCTCTTCCCCTCAGAATTGATCTCTCTTTCGATCTTCATGCTAACACAGAAGAAAAGTCAACAGGAGACATGACTTAGAGGGATGATTCCTCAGAAAGATGTTTAAAAATCAGATCAGAATAAAGGACTGAAATTCTCAGATAGCATCATTTGGGGGGAGGGTGTTATAAAGGAGCATATTTTTTAGTGGTTGTTTGTTTTCCCAGCAGACAGTTGCAGTTGGATTTAAGAGGCAGAAGAAAGTTTCAAAGCAAGCAGTTTGGAAGTCCTGACATCAAAGTTATTTGCACAGAGAAGGAAGGTGAACCTTTGAAATACAGTTGTGTGATTTGAATTTAGCCAAAGCAACAAGTTTCTAGCCAAAGGAAGAGGGAACTTAAGTGAACTTCAGGCCTCGGCATAAAGGCATGTTTTATACAAAGTCAGTGATGGCAGGCATGAAAGTTTACCACTGAACTCTTTTTGAGAGAACCAGCTGTGGAGTGGGTTATCTAACAGCCTTTAGAGTTACTGTGTCGTTCCTACTCAGGCCATGTTCCTCCCAACCATGGGCTGAGCATAACAGGAGTTATCGAGCCCAGTCCTCAGTAACTGGGCATGCACATCCAGCTGGGCTAGGATGCTCCCCACAGTAATTTTACTGAGTCCATTGACTCCCTTCTCTTCCCTTCTCCTTCCACAGATTTTGGGCCTGCATCATTCCATCTTCTTCTCTCTGCCTTTTTAACCTTCACAGACTTTTTCTACCTTGTTATCAAGTACTTCTTGAAGACCCGCACTGATACAGGTGATCTGGGAAATCAGGGCTGGGACTGACTCCCTCACAACCCCACGAGCAATAAGGACGCTGACCCCGGATAGAATGTGCAGCACGGCTCGCCCCTGTCACCAGCTGGCTGCCAGACTGCAGACAGTTTCACCGGGAGTGAACTTGGAAGATGTACTGTGAGACGAACACCCCTTGTTGAAGTCATAGTTCAAGTATTTTAGAGATGTAAGGGAGAACCATTTTTATTCAGGGAGAAGACGTGTCTGGTTATCACCAGGTGCTACTGAGTCCTCTCACAGGCATCATGGGAAAGAGTTCAACAGTTAGAGCCTATGTGTGAGGCCCAGAAGTCCTTTCTGGTAGCTTAATAGAGTTGCAGAGCTCCAAAGCTGATTAAATGTTCAGCCAATAGCTGGGTGTTGTGGCGGATGCCTGTAGTCCCAGCTACTCAGGAGGCTGAGGCAAGAGAATCGCCTAAAGCCAGGAGTTGGAGGTTGCTGTGAGCTGTGTGACACCACAGCATTCTACCGAGGGTGATAAAGTGACACTCTGTCTCTGCAAAATAAATAAATAAATAAATAAATGCTCAGCCAAGGCAGCAGGTGCCCTAGGCGGAATTCTTACTGGGAAAATCTGGGACCCTAAAGAAGATCGGAAGGCTTCTGTACAAATGTCCTCCAAGTGCTTTGGCTCTGCCACCCCTCCTTAATATTCACAGCTTATAGAAGTTGCATCCCTCCACAGTATAAGCAAAAGTTTCCTTCATAAGGGAAGATCTTGCTTAGGACCTTTCCCATTCAGCCTTCCCCATAGACTTTTCCTATTCAGGAGAAATTTCCTCATCTCTCCTGACTGCCAGGCTGAGAAACTGGGTGAAACCCTCGCATAGCCTGGCTTAGGGCATGACAAGCCTTTGAAGTAAGATAATACATCCTAAAGACCTCCAAGAACTAGCTAGCATATACTGGCGAGACCCAAAAAAAGTACTCCCACGGGGAGATTTTAAAGGTTTTAATAAAAAAGATTCAAAATGTTCTATGCAAAGATTCAGTGATATGGAGGCACCTTGGAACGTGGGGTCCAACACTTGGGGGAGGATCCATGAAATGGGTAAACTTGCTTATTACATTCTGCAAAAGAGGTGGCTGTGCTGAGCAAACTCCTGCCCAGTTTGTCTGGGAAGATGACAGAGGAAGGATGGACAGGCTAAGGGAAGTGATCACGCTGGAATTTATATATTTTGCAAGGTTAGATGCTCCACTGGAGGATTATGTTCTAGCGAGGCTCAGAGGGCACACCATTCACCACGGTTACCATGATTGCATTTGTGAGTAATTCAATCATCGCCAAGGTATTCAGTGGTGGCTCTCCTCTGAAGGGCAGGAATGATAGTAGGAGAGTGACACATGTTAAAGTGTGTCCCTCATCCCCCCAAAAGATATTGCAGTCCTAATCCCCAGGACCTCAGAAGGTACGGTTATATAGAAACCATTGTTTACGGAAGTGCTTAAGTGAAAATGAGGTCATCAAGGTGACTGTCAGTCCAATATGACTGCAGCTGTTAGGATAGGAAGAGGAAAGTGAGGGCTCCCGGCAGCTTCTGAGGGGCATGGTCCTGCTGACACCAACCACTCAGTTTGTGCTACTTTGTTGTAGAAGCCCCAGATCACTGACCCAGAGAGACAGTCACAGAGTTGAGCTTTGTAGCTGTGCGGTGATGGATCCCTGACATGACAGAGACCAGGTGGCAGGCCTTACACGCCAGAGGCAAGAGCACTGGATTTCTGTAAGTAATTGGCGGTATTGGAGGGGCAGTCAAGGAAGCCCAGCCTTCGGGGAGTTGTGGAGATGATTAATAAAGTGTGGTGTCCCTTGGGGCAAATGAGAAATGTCACTAATGAAAGTTGAAGACTTAACACTTACAATCACAAAAAGATAAGAGGAGCAGGGCACCCCAGAAAAAGTCACAATCAGTGGCTCAGTTCCTAACCTAAGCCACATTTCAGGTCTGGAATTTGTTGACTGAAAAGTACCAGGCCTCCAGGAAAAGCATAAGCAATCCCACAGCAAGCATATACCCCTAGGCCTTCCCCAGAGGGATCTATGGCATTGACTCAGGTGAGTATTAACAGGAGAAAGATGACTCCCCAGGCACATTGATACCCAGGGGCCCAGAGCATCATGTTGACCACTGTGGTACTAAGTGGACACCTGACCATGGAATGGTGTAAAGCAGATCTACTTGGTCTGTAAAAACTGCGGTAGGCATTTCTCTGGTTTCCGAGTCTCTTACTACCATTGATGTATTTGGCAGTTGGGGTAATTGCTGTACAGAGTCCTGGTCAGAGCTGTTATAGTAGGAAGGCTGAATATAAATAGAAACCTCTGAATCCCTTTTCCCCCTTTACTCTGTCCAATACAGTAAGTAAAAAATAATATCCACCCTGGGCTGGCTGGTGTGATTTTTGCTACTATGTGAGACTGAAATGTTACAGGGGTGGTAGCACCTACTACACTCTATTTAATTTGCCAATCTGGCCCCTATCGAATCTGGGTGGGATCCCCTCAAACTACTATAGAATGTCACCGGGTGGGACCCCTCCAAAATACTGTAGAGTACCACCAGGTTGGACCCCCCTCAAACTACTATAGAGTGCCACCGCGTGGGACCCCCCTAAAATACTAAAGAGTGCCACTGGGTGGGACCCCCCCAAATACTATAGAGTACCAATAAGTGGACCCTCAAAATACTATAGAGTGCCACTGAGGTGGACCCCCTAAAATACTATAGAATGTCACTAAGTGGGACCCCCCAAATACTATAGAGTACCACTAAGTGAAACCCCCCTAAAATACTATAGAGTACCACTAAGTGGGACCCCTCAAAATATTATAGAGTACCACTGAGTGGGACCCCCAAAATAATATAGAGTACCACTGAGTGGAACCCCTTAAAATAGTATAGAGTGCCACTGAGTGGGACCCCCATAAAATACTATAGAGTGCCATGGGGTGGGACCCCCTAAAATACTATAGAGTACCACTGAGTAGGACCCCCAAAATACTATAGCGTGCCACTGAGTGGGACACCTCAAAATACTATAGAGTACCATGGAGTGGGACCCCCCAAATACTATTGATTACCCCTGGGTGGGGCTCCCCCTAAAATACTATAGACTGTGACAAGCTCTCCTTATTAGTGTCCCTGATAGCAACTACTGTGTTAGATATGATATTATTGTAAAATAGATTAAAAAGGTATCAGATGCGCAGCATGTTATAACAGATTTGATAAGTACATTCTTTTCTCATCAGAAAAGAGAGTCAGGAGCAGCTCACATTCACGTAGAATGGAGAGAAATATTCATTTACAGTTTTGTGAACTCTATCATCTTCTGTCCTATAGTCAGAGGGGTCTGAACACTTGCCCATTGACCAACTCCACATTGATCCGGCTTATCAATGAGGCAGGCTGATCAGGAGGAGGAGCACGAAGTGGCTAACGTGCGGGAGGTCTTGGTAGCACAGGAATTCAGGTCAATAACATTCTCACGGACCTCAGGGGCACGTCAGGTATCCCCACGAAAAATAAAATGGCTACCTCTTGCATCTCAAGCACAGAAAGGGGAAGATGTTGGCATGGATGTGGAGAAAAGGGAACACTTCTGCACTGCTGGTGGGATTGCACACTAATACGTTCCTTTTGGAAGGATGTTTGGAGAGTACTTAGAGATCTAAAAATTGACCTGCCATTTGATCCTATAATTCCTTTACTAGATATATACCCAGAAGACCAAAAATCACATTATAACAAAGACATCTGTACCAGAATGTTCATTGCAGCCCAATTCATAATTGCTAAGTCATG
>CAUYRH010066682.1:0-29453 GCA_963574655.1 Perodicticus potto | reverse complement strand
CCCCACATAAATCACCCAGAGACCAAGTCCAATGCAAGAGCAAAAGTTTGTTTATTTACAAGCCTGGGCTGAGGTTTCTCCATCCTGGCACAGCAGGAGAACAGAGAAGCCTCTGGCCCTGAAAAGGAGGGTGTTTTTATGGGTACATAAAGGAAAAAGGGAGGGGGTGTGGGGTGAGCTGGGGGACTGAGTAATACTTGTCCTTGGCTGGTCTGTGAAGGAGCTGCTATCACTAGGGGCAGACTCAACGATGAGGGGCGGGGGAGGGAGTAGGTTACCTAATGCCTTTGGTATGCACGCTGCTGCAAAATGAAGCCTGAGGAACAAGATGGAGTTAGTTTTAATAAAATGGAGTCAGCTTGGTCTTTACATGCAACAGTTTGACATTACTCTTTTGCCCTGGTCCTCACTTTATTAGTCTTTTTGTTGAAAATTTCCCAGTCACTAATTGGTCAGATTAAGCTCATATTCCTCAGAAATGGCTGGTAGATACTGAAATTATCCAAGTTCTTGTATGTTGAAAATAGTTTTCTTCTATAGATAGCATTGCTATTTTTATATCTCAGTTGGATATAAAATCCATACTGTAGTTCACACTTTCCTTGAGTTTCTTTTTGTTTGTTTTGTTTGTTTTGAGACAGAATTTCACTCTGTGGCCCTGGGAGTGAGTGCCATAGCATCATCACAGCTCATCACAACCTCAGATCCAGGGTTGAAGCAATCCTCCTGCCTCAGCCTCCTAAATAGCTGGGACTATAGGCACTCTGCTAGTTTTTCTATTTTTCGTAGAGACAAGGTCTCCCTCTTGCTAGTCGTGAACTCCTGAGCTTAAGTAATCCACCTGCCTTGGCCCTCCAGAGTGTGAAGATTACAGGCATGAGCCATGGTGCCTGGCCTTTTCTTGAGTTTTAAAAAAGATATTGCTCTGGGTGGTGCCTGTGGCTCAAAGGAATGGGGCACCGGCCCCATATACTGGAGATGGTGGGTTCAAATCTGGCCCAGCCAAAAACTGCAAAAAAAAAAAAAAAAGATATAACTCTATTGTTGCCTTGCTTTTTGGAAATTCATCTTCACCATTGTTAAGTTATGTGTTCTCTTTGCCTATAAGACTTGATTTTATCTTTATCTCTTAAATCTAATAGTTTTACTAAGATAATTATGGGATAATTTTTCCAGACATCACCCATTGAACCCTTTACTTAAGTGTTTTTCCATTTCTGGAAATGTTTCTTAGATTCTGTGTTTAAATATTAACTCTGTTCCTTTGCTTTGTTTTTCTTTGTCAGGGATTCTGAGAATATGAATATTATGTCTTCTTGGCCTGTCTTCCAATACTTTATCTGACTCATTTTACTTTGTTCTTTATGTCATTTTCAATTCTCTTGGTTATTTTCAGATATTTCTTCATTGACCCTTATTAAATTTTTATTTGAGTCTATTCTCCTTTGGGTATTTTTTTTTCTTTTTTTGAGACAGAGTCTCACTATGTCACCCCTGACAAAGTGCCATGGCGTTACAGCTCACAGTAACCTCAAACTCTTGGGCTTAAGTGATTCTCTTGCCTCAGCCTCCCAAGCAGCTGGGAGTACAGGTGCCCACCACAACACCCAGCTATTTTTTGGTTAGAGTTGTCATTGTTGTTTTTAGCAGGTCTTGGCTGGGCTCGAACCTGCCAGCCTCAGTGTATGTGGCTGGCGCCCTACTCACTGAGCTATGGGCACCAAGCCTCCTTTGGGTATCTTATAATTTATTCACTTAAGGGATATTTTTGTCTTTTTCCTCCATTTCTTTCCTGCATTACATTCATTCTTTTTTCCTTTCTCCTTTTTTCATCATTTCCATACTGGGTTTTAAATTTCTTATCCAGAGTGTTGTTATACCTTAAAATGCTTATTGGAGTGTGTTCAATTCCATTTGGACTGCAGCTGTGATACCAGAATTTAGTCTTCAGTAGGTTCTTGGTCTCAGTAATTAGAGTGAATCCACGGCCCACAGATCAGTGGACAGGATTTATTTACAGAAAAGAATACAAAAACACCAAAGCTCCTAGCAGAGAGTACCCAGGTGGGGCGGGGGGAGGGAAGAACTCTCTTGCTTGCTCTCTCTGTCTCTCTCCCGGCTCTTTGTCCAGGGGTCTATATAGTCACATGGGGTCCTCTGTAGTTACATTTAGCCAGAACTCAGTCGTTCTGTAAAGACCAAACTGACTCCATTTTATTAAAACTAACTCCATCTTGTTCCTCAGCCTTCTCTTTGCAGCATGCATACCAAAAGCATTAAGTAACTCACTCCCTCCCCGCCCCTCATCCTTGTGTCTGCCCCGAGTGATAGCAGCTTCTTCCCAGACTAGCCAAGGACAAGTATTACTCAGTCCCCTAGACCTCTATCAGCTCACCCCACACCCCCTCCCTTTTTCTTTTTTATACTCTTAAAAACCCCCTCCTTTTCCAGGCCGCAGGCTTCTCCGTTTTCCTGCTGTTGCCAGGTGTGAGAAGCCCCCAGCCCGGGCTGATTTGTAAATAAACCTCTTGCTATTGCATCGGATTTAGCCTCTCGGTGATTTATGTGGGGGATCCCTTGAGCTGGGCACAACATTTGGGGGCGCGTCCGGGATATTCCCCCCATCACCAAGTACCTGCTCCGGAGGTCAGTGTGTGTGTGCCGGCATTTGTCTTGTCCTGTTCTGTGTTAGTCTTAGTTGTTGAATCTGTAGTCGGGACATGGAATCCCCGACAGGAATGCCCATGGAATCCCTGACAGGAAGGCACAACAGTTCCTTTTAGTGGGCATGGGTTCTTTACAGTTACATTTAGCAGGAACTCAGTTGTCACATTTAGAGTTTATGGGTGGAACTCAGTTACATTTAGCATGCATGGTTCCTCTGTAGTTAAATTTAGCGGAACTGAGTACTTACATTTAGCCGGGACTCCGTCGGCACTGGACTCAGTAGCAAATGAATGGCTACAATCCCTTTCATTCTCAGGCCTAGGAAACTTAAATGAAATTGACCAGGCCTAGGAAAGGGAGGGTTCCTTGTTCAGTCTCAAGTGCAAGGGGAGGGAGACCTAAGGTGCTGGTGTCTCCCCAGTAGTTGTCTGGCCCCTCCAGCTACTGGAGCCTACAAGTGTGGTGATTGTTTTCCACAATGAGGCATGGGGCACACTTCTGCAAAGTGTCATTAATCACTCTCCAAGACACCTGATAGAAGAAATTGTGCTAGTAGATGATGCCAGTGAAAGAGACTTTTTGAAAAGGCCTCTAGAGAGTTAGTGAAAAAACTGAAAAGTACCAGTTTATGTAATTCGAATGGAACCACGGTCTGGATTGATCAGAGATAGATTAAAAGGAGCTGCTGTGTCTAAAGGCCAAGTGATCCCCTCTCTGCATGCTCATTGTGAGTGCACAGTGGGGTGGCTGGAGCCTGTCTTAGCCAGGATCAAACATGACAGGAACAGGGGTATGTCCTATTACCAATGTGATCAGCGATGATACTTTTGGCCGGCTCTGACATGACCTATGGTGGATTCAACTCAATATGAGAGCTCATCACTCATATCCTGCTCCCTAAAGAGAAATGGACATAAGGAAAGGTGATTGAACTCTTCCTGTCAGAACACCTACCAGAGCAGGAGGCCTTTTCTCTATAGACAGAGATTACTTCAGGAAATTAGAACATATGATGCTGGAATGGATATTTGGAGAGGAGAACCTAGAAATTTCCTTTAGGATCTGGCAGTGTGGTGGGACTTTGGAAATTGTCACATACTCACATGCAGGACATGTGTTTTGGAAAGCTACACCTTACACCTTTCTAGGAGGCTCAGGGAAGCCTATCAATAAAAATAATAGATGCAGAAGTGTGGATGGGTGAATTCAAGAATTTTTTCTATATAATTTCTCCAGGTATTACAAAGGTAGATTATGGAGATATATCATCCAGACTTGATCTAAGACATAAACTACAATACAGACCTTTCTCTTGGTACCTAGAGAATATTTATCCTGATTCTCAAATTCCACATCACTGTTTCTCATTTGGAGAGATACAAAATGTGGAAACAAATCCATATCTAGTAACATGGCTAGAAAAGAAAATGAAGAATGTTAGAATTTTTAATTGTCACAGTATGGGAAGTCATCAGGTTCTCTCTTGTACTGCCAACAAAGAAATTAGAACAGATGACCTTTGTATGGATGCTTCCAAACTTAATGGCCCAGTCACAGTTCTCAAATGCCAGCACCTAAAAGGCAACCAACTTTGGGAGTATGACTCAGTGAAATTAACCCTGCAGCATGTGAACAGTAATCAGTGCCTGGGTAAAGCCACAGAAGAGGATAGCCAGGTGCCCGGCATTAGAGGCTGCAATGGAAGCTGGTCCCAGCAGTGGCTTGTTCAAAATGTCACCCTTCCAGAAATATTCTATCTATCTTTCTTTTTTTTTGAGATGGAGTCTCAATATGTCACCCTTGGTAGAGTGCTATGGTGTCACAGAACACAACAACCTCAAACTCTTGGGCATAAGCAATTTTCTTGCCTCAGCCTCCCAAGTAGCTGGGACTACAGGTGCCCATCACAGCACCCAGCCATTTTTTTGTTGTAGTTGTCATTGTTGTTTAACAGGCCGGGCCGGTTTCAAACCCACCCGCCCTGGTGTATGTGGCCAGCTCCCTACCACTAAAGCTACAGGCATGGAGCCCAGAAATATTCTAAGGCCAAATTTACAAATAAATAAATAAAATGGGTGGCACCTGTGGCTCAGTGAGTAGGGCACCGGCCCCATATACTGGGGGTGGGGGGGTGGGTTCAAACCGGGCCCCGGCCAAACTGCAACAAAAAAATAGCCAGGCGTTGTGGTGGGGGCGCCTGTAGTCCCAACTACTCACGAGGCTGAGGCAAGAGAATCACCTAAGCCCAAGAGCTGGAGGTTGCTGTGAGCTGTGACACCACAGCACTCTACCGAGGGTGACAAAGTTAGACACTGTCTCTAAAAAAATAATAACAATAAAATAAGGATTGACTGGGCTACCTCAGCATACATTTCTGCCATATTCTTAAGTAGCAAAAAAGGAAAAGTGCTTTTCCTCTGCAAGATGTAAGGTTTATCAGCCATTAAAACTTAGACCCCTCTAGCTTTTCACTAGCTGTGAACCAGCCTTCCTGTCCATGGAGGTAAAAGTGCATAGTAGTGAGACTGGGCACACTGATGTTTACCAGGTTGAAAGAGTCTTTCATCAAGAATCATGGCGAAGGCTCAGTGCCTGTGGCTCACCGGGCTAAGGCGCCAGCCACAGTACACCTGAGCTGGTGGGTTCAAATCCAGCCCGGGCCTGCCAAACAACAATGATGGATGCAACTAAAAACTGGCCGGGCATTGTGGCAGGTGCCTGTAGTCCCAGCTACTTGGGAGACTGAGGCAAGAGACTCGCTTGAGCCCAGGAATTGGAGGTTGCTGTGAGCTGTGATGCCACAACCCTCTATCCAGGGTGACAGCTCGAGGCTCTGTCTCAAAAACAAAAGAATCATGGCAAAGAATATTTAGACAATGAAACAACCAACAAAATGTTCTTTCTGAAGAGCTGCATCTTTTTTTTTTTTTTTTTTAGAGACAGAGTCTCACTTTGTCACCCTCAATAGAGTGCCGTGGCATCACAGCTTACAGCAACCTCCAGCTCTTGGGCTTAAGGGATTCTCTTGCCTCAGCCTCCAGAGTACCTGGGCCCACAGGCGCCTGCCACAATTCCCGGCTATTTTTTTGTTGCAGTTTGGCTGGGGCCGGGTTTGAACCCACCACCCTCATTATATGGGACTGGTGCCCTACTCACTAAGTCACAGGTGCTGCCCAAGAGCTGCATCTTTTATGGTTTGCTCGCACTGCAGTAATTTCTACTGAACGTGTGGTCATAATGAAGAGATTTCCAAGATTCTTTTTTCCTGATTAGAACTGGTAGCCAATATATTAAACACTGATATAAAAACAAGTGAAAAGAACTGGAACCAGATTCCGAATCATGGAAACATTTTTACAACATTAAAAAAACTATATTAAACAGGGTTTAAAGGAAATTAAAACAGAACTATGAGAAGTACAATTTGTTATAGAATAGTATTAATTTTTTTTTCTTTTGTAGAGACAGAGTCTCACTTTATCGCCCTTGGTAGAGTGCCGTGGCATCACAGCTCACAGCAACCTCCAGCTCTTGGGCATGGGCGATTCTCTTGCTTCAGCCTCCTGAGTAGCTGGGACCACAGGTGCCCAACACAACTCCCGGCTATTTTTTGTTGCGGTTTGGCCAGGGCCAGGCTTGAACCCACCACCCTTGGTATATGGGGCCAGCGCCCTACTCACTGAGCCAGAGGCATGGCCCTAGTATCAAATTTTTATATATTTTATAACTCAGTGGGGAAAAGTAACTAATTCCAATGACATTCATTTCATTTTCCTCTCTGATAGTTCATACATGCTTTTATTTTCCTTGGGGTACTGAAATTGAGCTGAAAAGAAAAAGGCTCTTTGAACATAGTTTTAATTTCTTTCTACAGTCTTTTAAATTTGTTTTGTGGGCTGTCAGAATTGTAATTTTTAATTGCCTTCTAAAAAATGGATATTTGACATCATGTCTGGGCTCACTAAACAAGTTGGGTATCTTCATTGCTCTTGGCTCAACTGGCTCATAGAATTTCTCTCACACACGCGTGCACGTCCGTACACTGAATTTGCATGTGCAAATTTCTTACCAGATCTTCAACTTCTTAACTTGATTCAACTGATTATGCTTAATACCCACGATTCATACTATTGTACTACAGATTTTTTTTCACAGCAATAAATCTTCAGTTCTTTATGATTCCACTTAACAAACAGCCTACAGAAGTGATTTATTATTTGGGTATTTGGAGATAATATATTTGATGAATTTTTTTTGAGATATGCAATTTTTTTAACAAAGTAAAAAATTATATAATTGAACAGAGAAATACATTTCTACAATAATTGTTAAGAGTTCAATATCTCACTTTCAATAATGGATAGATAAGATTTGATGGTTTTTTGTTTTCTTTTTTTTTTTATTGTTGGGGAATCATTGAGGGTACAAAGAACCAGGTTAAGCTGCTTGCATTTGTTAGGTAAATACCCTCTTATAATTGTGTCCCACCCCCAAGAGGTATGACATACACTGTGACCCCCACCCTTCTCCCTTCTTCCCTCTCTCCACTCCCCAATTTGATGGTTTTTTGGAAGACCTTTTCCACTCCATTCTCATATGTGCTTTGTTGTCAAGTGCACATTTAGATTAGATTCTTTAATTGTAATGTTGATCTGCTGCTTTTTAAAAAATAAAATTTGACTGAAAATGTTTAAAAAATTATTTGTAGTTATTTTGGTTTGTTTTTCTTCTTCAGTAACTGATAATATGAATATATTTTCTTTTTTCTTGCAGGACCTTCAAGTTTCCCCTTTTCAAACTTCAAATACTGGACCAATAAACTGCTTTCTTGGCCACAAAAGTGAGGACAATGAGATGAATATTCTAACGTAAGTTGCTATTTTAATAAAAGAAATGTTGCTGAAGCTTTAGGGGTGACATGTAAGTTTCAGTAACACACATGTAGAATTCTCTCTCCTATTCCTAGGAATTAAAATCTTCTCCTAGGCTCAATTAAAATCAAACTCCTGGGCTCAAGTAATTCTCCTGGATCAGCCTCCTAAGTAGCTGGGACTACAGGCATGTGTCACCACAGCTGGCTAATTTTTTTAAATGTTTTTGTAGAGATGGGGTCTCACTCTGTATCCCAGGCTTGTTTTGAACTTCTGGCCTCATGGGATCCCCCTTCTTGGCCTCCCAAAGTGCTAAGATTAAAAGCATGTTCCACCACCCCCTGCCAAAGAAGTAGCTTTGAATTCCAGTTTATATAGCATCTTCAGCAAAGAACAGGGCTGGGAATGCTGGCTCACACCCTTAATTCTACCATTCTGGGAGGCTGAGGCAGGAGGATCACTTGAGGTCAGGAGTTTGAAACCAGCCTGAGCAAGAGTGAGACCCCATCTCTACTAAAAATAGAAAACATTAGCTGGGCATGGTAGTGCATGTCTGTAGTCCCAGGTTCTTGGGAGGCTGAGGCAGGAGGATCACTTGAATCTAGGAGTTTGAGGTTGCTGTGAGCTATGATGGTTTTACAAGGTCTCACCTAAATCTCTGTGGTCATTTGATTTGTTTAGGTGATTGCCTTTAAGCATAGGTCCATGGCTCAAATAAACCATTTGCAATTTGAGATTATGATACCTTTACGAGGTCCAACAATTACATTTGGGAACTCGCCACTGTGTGCTTACATTGGCAGCACTATGCAAACTGCTCAGTAAGGTTTCATTACCTTCATATATCAGTGTCTCACAGCTGAGTGCATGTTGATGTGTGGTGATATCTTGCTGAGTAGCATCCATATTCTTATTGCATTTTTTTGTGTGCTGTCACGAGAATGTCAGAGCTTGAATTAAAGCAACAAAAAAATTTGAATTTCTTTTTTTTTTTTTTTGTAGAGACACAGTCTCACTCTATCGCCCTCCGTAGAGTGCTGTGCAGTCACAGCTCACAGCAACCTCCACCTCTTAGGATTGAGCGATTCTCTTGCCTCAGCCTCCCAGGTAGCTGGGACTACAGGCGCCCACCACAGCGCCTGGCTAATTTTTGATGCAGTTTGGCTGGGGCCAGGTTTGAACCCACCACCCTCAGTATATGGGGCCGGTGCCCTACTCCCTGAGCCACAGGCGCCGCCCTGAATTTCTTATTAAACTTGGCAAAAGTAGAAGTGAAATCAGGGATATGTTAGTCCACGTTTATGATGATCATGCTATGAGGAAAACAGCAAACAAATGGATTAAACATTTTTCTGAGGGGGAAGTGTCACTGATGAAGAGAGGTCAGAGCAGGCAGTAACAAGCAGAACTGGGGAAAACATTGCAAGAAATCATCAATTTGTGCATCAAAATCATCAGCTGACTATGAGAAGCATAGTGGACCATGTTAACATAAATAGAGGAGATCTTGACTGAAAATCTTGGCATGAGAAAGGTGTGCTGAAAAATGGTCCTGAAAGAGCTCACTGATGAAACAAAAGCAAAGAGCTCACACAGCACCACCTGTGAGGGAGTTTTTAACCAGTAAAGAAATAACTGTATGGGAACACCCTCCCTCCTCTCTTGATATGGCTCCCAGTGACTTCTTTACCTGAAGATAAAGGAAATAATGAAAGAAAGACATTTGGATGACATTCAGGACATCAAGTGTAATATGAGGACATCTCTCACAGTCATTCCAGGAAGAGTTCCAAAACTACTTTGAAGAGTGGACTAAGTGTTGGTGTCAGGCATAGCTCTCAAGGGGAATACTTTGAAGGTGACCATAGTGATATTCAGCAATGAGGTCTGTTGCACTTTTTCTATGATGAGTTCAGGAACTTAATTGTCAGACTTCATATTACCATTAATTCTTCTTTTTCCCTTTTAAAATGTTACTGTTAAAATCTTTGCAGAAGTTTATCTCCTAACAGAACAGAACAATGCTGGTCCAGCACTTTTAGATAATAGCAAAAGATTGTGGAACAGACAAACTAGAGCTTAATAATGAACTCCACATAGACTTGGCTAGAAGACTTGGCTCTTGTTGCTTGAATGTCACTTAATTCTGGGCACGAGCTCCCTGGATCATATCTCTCCAGAGATCCAGCTGGCTCCCGAGGAAACAGGGTACAGCCCCCAGAGGAGGGCACATTCTTGATGTCTTCTTGTCTCTGAGAAATTTCTACCACAATGTTAGCCACCATTAGAAAAGTTCTTTTCTGCTCCCAGGACCTGCTGCTGGCCCCATCTACTCTCTCCCTTCTCTCTCTCTTTCCATCCAGTTATCAAAGACCTTGAAGGTCAGGTTTTAAATTCTGTTCATGGGGTCTAAGGCTCCTTTACAAGCTTTACAAGCTTTTTTAGTTTATGCTAAATACCAGGAACCAACTGAGAGATGAAGTGTACTGCCAGGATAGATCGACCCTCCCTAGGGTCAGCATCTAAATTAGGAAGGAGGGAGTTAAAATAGACACATTAAGTGTAGGTGATGAGAACAGGAAGAATGTAGATCAGAAAGTCCAGCAAGCTTAAACTTCAGCAGGGCAGACAGTAAATGGAAAATGTTGAAAATAAAAAAGTAAATACCTCCTCTTGGCTGCTCCCTGGCTGAACTGAGTTCTCTGGCAGGTTTTGGATGGGGATACCAGCTCCAGGTCTACGTCCTTTGGTAAGGAAGGGTTAACTTTCTCAGCTCCCCTTTGGAGTGGACTGGGAGCACAGCAATATTGGCCACACAAGCCTTTCTGTCCCATATTAACATAAATCAGTCAGAAAAAAAGAGGGAGAGAAAGTGAAAGCAAAGAGGCAATGCAAAGATATCCTAAGGTGGGTCCCTAACTTCATCTTACCGCAAGAGTCCAAGGCTAGTCTTTTGGTTCCCGTCATTCCCTTTACTGGGATGAGCAGATGTCCTTTCCCCTTGCTGGGCTTAGAGAGATCAGGCCGGTAGCCTAAACTTCTTCACAGACACCTTCTCCATGTTTTCCTCAGAGGGGGCACCTTTTGTTGGTGCAACGCGATGCAAAATAAATAACACCTACTCAGTCCCTTTTGCATCGAACTAAGGGACCCTAGGGAGGCCAACAGCCACAAGCCCTCCACGTGAAGTCACAAGGGCACGGCAGGGCCTTGGAATACTCAAGATGGAACACTGATGAGTTTCTATTCCAAGGGAATTTACTTGTAACCTGTCACTACAAAAAAGAATGAAATACTAATAGACACAACAAAACTTATGACTCTCAAAAATGTACTAAATGGCACAAACCTTACGAAAAATAATACATAAGTATGTTTCTATTTATGTTATAAAGTTCTAAAACAGGCTATACCAATCTGTGATGGAAAAAATCAAGGCAGTGACTGCTTCTGTGCATGGGTTCAGGTGGGGACTGATGGAAAATGACACAGGGAAACTTTCTGTGTGACAGCAATCTTTTATATATTAAAAGAGGTTTGGGTTACATAGTGCATCCCTTGGTCAAAAATGTATTCTTTTCATTGCACATAAATTTTACCTTTAAAAATCATAAATATTGAACTCTGAACTCTAGTAAATGATACACATATTAAAGCATTTGGAAATAAAGTGTGTTGATTTCTCTAGCTATCTTTGAAAAGCATCAAAAAAGATTAATGGATGGAGGGAAAAATAAATGGATATATGATGAAGCAAATACAGCACAATGTTCATTACAGAATCTAGAGTGGTTTATGGGAGAGCAGAGGAAGTGATTTTGGTGTTATTAAAATCAGTTTGCTTACCTGTAACAGAGAGTGTTAAAGCTATTCTGGTGTGACAAAGTTGAGCTTGTTCCAAAGGTGTTGTCTGTCTGTCTGATGGAAGTAGTCCTAGAGGATCCTTGGGTGTGGAGGATGCTGGCCTACAGAGGGTTCTGCCAGTTCATGTGCAAGCTCCCTGGGGCGTATCTCTCCAGAGATCCAGCTGGCTCCCAGGAAGCAGGGCACAGCCCCCAGAGCAGGGCACATTTTTGATGTCTTCTTTCCTGAGCCTCCAACGTGCCTCTGTCTCTGAAAAAATTTATTTTTTAATTTTTTACAATTTACAGTTATTTACAATTCTTTCATTACTTTTGTATGTTTACAATTTTTCAAAATACAATATTGGGGCAATTACTAGAAGGACAGAGAGAAATCAACAAATCCACTTTTGCAATAGGTGATCTCAAGCAACCTCTTCCAGTTATTAAAACAAGCATATTACCTTCAAGAGACAATAGTTTGACAGCTGATTTCTGAGCAGTGAGACTAGAAGACAGAAGAACAAAATGATGTCCTCAGTTGCAGTTGCACTGGGGGAGTGGGGAGATGTTCCCAGTGAGAACATCTTTCAGGAATGAGGGGGACTAAGACCTTCTCCCTGAAAGGTGTGTATCAAAGGACATTCCAGGATATGCTTCAAGCAAAAGGAAAAGATTTTAAGTGAAAGGGCTAAGAAGGAAGGAGGAATAAGGGCTAACTTGATGATAAATATATGGGCAAATCTTTTTTTTTCTTTAAAATGTTTCCACAGTAGTAGTTTAATGATTTTCCTCAAAATAAAATACATTTGACCAAAGCATTTATTTATTTATTTTTGTTTTTTTAGTTTTTTTATTGTTGGGGATTCATTGAGGGTACAAGAAACCATGTTACACTGATTGCATTTGTTAGGTAAAGTCCCTCTTACAATCTGTCTTGCCTCCAAAAGGTGTGGCACACACCAAGACCCCACCCCCCTCGCTCCTTCCCTCTCTCTGCTCTTGCTTTCCCCACCTCTCCCTCCTTCTTTCTCTCTCTGTTATCCCCTTCCCCCACCCCTACCGTGTCATTAATGGTCATTAATTGTCCTCATATCAAAATTGAGTACATGGGATTCATGCTTCTCCATTCTTATGATGCTTTACTAAGAATAATGTGTTCCACTTCCATCCAGGTTAACACAAAGGCTGTAAAGTCTCCATAATATATGGTCAAATCTTAATGAATGACAGTTACAATAATGCTTCATGGATATTGCAGGTAAGGTTCCTCAATAAACAGACTGAAACACAGATTTGGATTCACTGTCCCAGGGAGTGCTGTTGGGAACCTTGCCTCTGGGGAAAAGGAGGTAGTGGCTGGGCAGAGAGAGAGAGGCCAACCTGTGATTCTCAACCAAGGATAGTTGGACATCACTACCAAAGCCTCAGCTGACCCGAAGGGGAGCTTTGGAGCTGAAACGGCCCCTCGGAGTATACCACTTTTAGGCAGGGTGCTGGGACTTTATGCTGTGCACTGGATATGGATTACCCTCAGAAAGTGGGTGTGACCTTGGGCACAACAGAGTTTCTCTTCATCTGAGAGAGATTCCTGAAGAGTGTACTCAGCTGAGAGCTGTCAGGCAGAGTACTCAAGGCAGATGGGAGAATAACAGCTTAATCATGGGTGGAGTGGATGGGCTGGGGTGAGAGAGATGTGGGCAGCACATCCCATCATGCATTCTGTAGTGTCGATAAAGAAGGACTTAAAAAAAAAAAAAAAAGCAAACAGGAAAGCAATAATAACATATAGAAGGGCCACTGGGAAACTATAGGATGTATTTTATTTACACTTTTGTGGATGTATTACACGTTCCTAAAATATTTGGGACCTCAATCATTTTCAGGCTCAGTAACTATTTTAAAAGCCATCAGAACAGAGAAGATTAGCATGGCCCCTGCGCAAGGATGACACGCAAATTTGTGAAGCATTCCATATTTTTGCAGTACATGTATACCATGGAATGTTACGTAGCCTTAAAGAAAGATGGAGACTTTACCTCTTTCATGTTTACATGGATGGAGCAGGAACATATTCTTCTTAGCAAAGTATCTCAAGAATGGAAGAAAAAGTATCCAATGTACTCAGCCCTAATATGAAGCTAATTTATAGCTTTCATATGAAGGGTATAACCCAATTATAGCACAAGAATTTGGGGAAAATGGCAAGGGAGGGGAGGGGGAGGATGAGTGGAGGGAGGGCGATTGGTGGGATCACACCTGCGGTGCATCTTAGAAGGGTACAGGTGAAAATTACTAAATGTAGAATACCAGTGTCTACGTATAATGATTATGAAAATGCCATGAAGGCTATGTTAAACAGTTCAATGAAAATATTTCAGATTGTATATGAAGTCAGCACATTGTATCCCATGATTGCATTAATGTATATAATTATGATTTAATAAAAAATTTTTTAAAAAGTCATCAAGAAAAGAAATGCAAAGGTGGTAAAGGAAAAAGCAATGCCATAACCTTATATATGGTCACTGATATGAAGGAGCCCTGAGCTTAGAAAGCCATATCCCCCATGCCTGAGGACTGGACTCTGTCCACTGCATAGACAAGTCATAGTATAGCCCAAGAAAGCTGTCTTTTTCAAACTCAATCTTAAAGCCAAGTATAGTGGTTAAAATTTTTTCTTCTAAGGCTGGGTGCAGTGGCTCACATCTGTAATCCTAGCACTCTGGGAGGCTGAGGTGGGTGGATTGCCTAAGCTCACGGGTTCAAAACCAGCCTGAACAAGAGCAAAGCCCTGTCTCTAAAATTAGCTGGGCATTGTGACAGCCACCGGTAGTCCCAGCTACTTGGGAGGCTGAGGCAAAAGAATTGCTTGAGCCCAAGAGTTTAAGGTTGCTGTGAACCCAGGGCACTCTACCAATGGTGACAAAGTAAGACTCTGCCTCAAAAAAATAATTTTTTTTTCTTCCAGTCATTTCACAGTGTAACCCTACCAGTTTGAAGGAGAATGTGTTACCTGACCAGCCTAAAGGCTGTTAGGTAACAATCTCAGGCCCAGAGCCTAAAGATTGGAACCTAGAGAGCAGGCCCCAGATGGGTTTGCCCTGCCTTTACGTGGCAGAAATACTGAAAGGACAGCATTACAAATAAACTATCTAACAGAGAAAAATTAACTATCTAATAAAAAAAGAGAGAAAGATCACTAAACACAACTACCCCTTTGTTTAGTTAACCACCTGTGGCTCAACTTTGAGCTTAATCACCTGTGGCTTAAATTGTTTTATTTGAAAGTTTGTTTTCATAGCACTTGAAAAGAACTGAGAAGATAAAAGGAGCTTGAACCTTTCCACTTTCCCCTATATCCACAGAATCACATTCCAGGGAAACTGATACATCAGCCTCACCAAGAAGAGGAAAAAATGAGGGAAACAGACACAGCCACTGCTCAGATGCCTTTTGCTAGCAGCTAGCGGCAATCATCACCCCTCCCCCCATTCCAATAAAAACCCTGAACCCTTCACCTTCAACAACAATACTTCTTTTCTTTCATGTGCCATTCCCTTTCCTTTCTCTGGGGAGGTAAAAAAATGTTTTTATTAGAAGGCGAAATGGGCCAGGAAAAAAAGAAAAAGAAAAAGAAAAAAAAGGAAAAAAATGTTTTTATTTCTTTCTCCTAATCTTCGTGTGGAGAATTCTTTCTCAAACTGTGCTGTGACTTCCCACTCTGATAGATACCTCATCGTGCACATAGAGGCTGGTGTGATGCTCTCTTATTTCCAATTTTGCTCCAACAAACCATCTTCCAGTTTCTAACTTGATTTTTGAGAGTAGGAGCAAAGGGCCCACAGTGAATCACAAGAGTTAACGTGCTTTATATCAAATCACTGTAGTTGATGTAAATGAGTTATTTGTTCATTCAACAAATATTTATTGAGCTCTCAGAACTGAGGAAACTAAAATTATTTGACTTGTCCAAAGTTCACAGTGGCAAAGCAGGATTCAAGCTAATGTTCTCTTAAACAATGAGCTCACTCACTACCTATGATTTTTGACATGGGTCAATGCAAAGGACCAGAGATGAATACATTTCTCATGTTGTATATATCAGAAAGTAATTTTTTATTAAAAAATTATTGTAGCAAAATATACATAAAATTTTCCATTTTAGCCATTTTTAAGTGTACAGTTCTATGGCAGTAAATACATTCACAATGTGTATAATTATCATCATTGTCCTTCTCCAGAACTTTCTCATTATCCCAAACTGAAACCCTGAACCCATTAAACACTAATTCCTTGCATTAGTCCGTTTTGCACTGCTTTAATGGAAATACCTGAGACTGGGTAATTTATAAAGAAAAGAGGTTTATTTGGCTCGTGGTCCTACACACCACACAAGCATGATGCTGGTGAGGGTTTCACTGAGCTTCCAATGACGCAGAAGGGGAAGGGGAAAAAAGGTATGCCACATGGAAAACCAGGGAACAAGGGAGAAAGGAGGTGGCACTAGGCTCTTTTAAACAACCAGCTCCATCATGAACTAATAAAGCAAGAGCTCAATTAGGCTCACTTACTATCATGGGAAGGCACTAAACCATTCATGAGGAACCTGCTCCCATGACCCAAACACCTCCCCCCAGGCCTCACCTTCAATACCAGGGATGGAGTTTCAACATAAGACCTGGAGGGTTCATGTATCTAAACTACATCATTCCTCATTCTCCTTACCTCCAGGCCCTGACAACCACCATTCCTCTGTCTCTGTGAATTTGACTATTGTAGATTACTTACAAAAGTGGAATCACATAAAGGTGTCCTTTTATAACTGGCTTATTTCATTCAGCATAACGCCTTCCAGATTTCTCTATGTTGTAGTACATGGCAGAATTTCCTTCCTTTTATGACTGAATAATAGCCCAGCACATGTATATACTACATTTGCGTGTCCATTCACTCTTAATGGGGATGTGAGTTGCTCCCACCTTTTGGCTATTGTGAAGTGCTGCTACAAACACAGGTGAAAGTGCTATTTCACCAGGGAGAGCCAATGAGCATCCCATGTTTCAGTTGGACATACTACAGTAAGAGAAATACACAATTGCCAGAAATTGCATCTTAGCTCACAAAGACTTTGAATGGTTTCTGTAATTCTCCACAACTTCCTTTCAGATGTCTCTACCCTTCCTCATACACCCCAGTAACTGTCAGTTTCACCTCTCCCCTTGGTGACCCCCACAGCTTCTACTAGGACTGGTCCACTAAGAAATCTGCATTTCTGAAACCATGGAAGCCTCCAGCCCCCAATTGATGCAGACAGCCAAGTGATGGAAGTGCTCTGAAGCCCTCAGCTATGGCTGAGCAATAATGCCCAGAGCTCCTGTGGCATCTGTCCCTGTTGAGCTCTCAACACTCAGCTACTACCACGTAACTCCAGCTAACCAATGAAGTCTAGTCACTGGGAGTAAGCTGAGCCCACCAACACAGGCTGTTTCTGAGGGTGAAAGTGGCTGCCTGGGGAGAACAAGCTGTGGGTGGGCTGTGTCTGGCTCCTGCCTGTTCCTTCATGTTTCTTGATGCCTCCATCCCAGAGCCTGAGGCAAGGAGACTTTCAGATAGAAGAGGAGTTTGAGTGCAACTGCCTTGGAAAACTTTCCCTAAATGCACTGGTGAGAGAAAGAAAATCTCATATCTGCAGTGGCTATGGGGAAATGAACATCCCAGAACCACCATGTCTGGCTAAGAACAGAATCACTCAGCTAGGGAGAACAGCATGGCATTATAAGACTAGACTACAACATGCTCATCAATGTTGCTTTGAATCAAAGAAAAGATACACTTTTGCCCATCTCCTTGATAAACATTTCTAGCACTTTTAACATTAAGTAAAATCTATGCGTGATAGTGGAGTATGCCATTCAGTAAGTTTTTGAAGATGAGTTTTATACCTATATGAATTTCTGCTAAGATATTTATTTTAGGTTGTGAAATTTGGTCATAAAAATATAATAAAAAATTAATTTGGGGGGCTTCTACTTATATCCACTCAGCTTTATAGAAGACCCATTGGGAAACTATAAAATGTATTTTATTTATACATTTGTGGATATACTATATATTCTTAAAATATTTGGGTCTTCCATTATTTTCAGGCTCAATATTGTTTTTAAAAGCCATTAGGCAGACCTATCTGAGAATTCACAAGGCACTGGAGAAGGGTCTTTTCTAGTGGGAAAGAGAGTCAGGGAAGTTTACTCCTCTCCCTGCCAAAGTTAGAACTGCAGCACTGTCGAGAACCAGTGTGGGGAAGGTGAGTGAACCAGAGTGGAATTGGTGGGGACTGAGAAAAATACAGCATAAGGGAGGAGATGGAAACAGAGGATGGGATCAGGAGGTCTGACTAAGCTGATGGCTCCTTTGTCAGTACAGGACAGATCCTCCAAAAAAAAACTAAATAAAGAAATAATGGACTTAAACATGACCCTAGAGCAAATGGATTTACCAGACACATACAGAACATTTCATTCTACTAAAACTGAATGTACATTCTTCTCATCAGCCCACAGATCATCCTCAAAATTCATCATATCTTAGGACACAAGTCTAACTTCAAAAAATTCAAAAGAATAGAAATAATTCCTTATATCTTCTCAGACCATCATAGAATAAAAGTTGAACTCAACAGCAACAGAAATCTTTAAACTCAAATAATGTTATGGAAACTAAATAACTTTATGCTGAATGATAGCTGCATCAAAGATGAGATTAAGAAGGAAAGCATTAGATTTCTGGAGCAAAATGGTAATGATGCCACAAACTATCAAAACCTAAGGGATAATGCAAAGGCAGTGCTAACAGGGAAATTTATAGCATTAGATGCCTTCGTCAAGAAAAATGGAAAGACATGACAGCACCCATAACCCAGTGTTGGCCACATACACCAAGGCTGGCAGGTTCAAACCCAGCCCAGGCTAGCTAAAACAACAATGACAACTGCAAAAAAAAAAAAAAAATAGCCAGGTGTTGTGGCAGGTACCCATGGTCCCCGTTACTTGGGAGGCTGAGGCAAGAGTATCACTTAAGCCCAAGAGTTTGAGGTTGCTGTGAACTTTAATGCCACAGCACTCTACCTGGAATGACAGCTTGAGACTCTGTCTCAAAAAAAAGGGAGGGGGGGGAAACCAGAAAGACAGCAGTCAGTAACCTAATGGGCCATCTCAAGCAATCAGAAAAGGAAAAACAATCCAACCCCAATCCCAGCAGATGAAAAGAAATAAAAAAAATTAGAGGAGAATTAAATGAAATTGAAAACAAAAGAATCATTTGGAAGATCAATGAAACAAATAGTTGGTTCTTTGAAAAGATTAATAAAATTGAGAAACCCTTGGCCAGACTAACCAGAAACAGAAAAGTAATATCTGTAATAACTTTAATCAGAAACAATAAGAGGGAAGTAACACAGATATCACAGAAATACAAAAGCTCCTTAATGATTAACTACATCAACTACCAAAAACTCTATTCCCAGAAATATGAAAATGTAGAGGAAATGGACCAATACCTATGAAGCAAGCCATCGTCCTAAACTCAACCAGAAGGAATTAAAAATTTTGAATAGACCTATATCAAGCCCTGAAATAGCATCAACTATTCAAAACCTCCCAAAAAAGAAAATTCCCAGGACCAGATGTTTTCCCACCAGAATTCTACCAAGTCTTCGAAGAGGAACTCGTTCCTATATTGCATAATCTATTCCAAAACATAGAGAAGGAATGAATCCTCCCCAACACATTCTACAAAGCAAACCTCACCCTAATCTCCAAACCAGGAAAGGACCCAACAAAAAAGAAAACTATAGATCAATATCATTAATGAATATCAATGCAAAAATATTCCATAAGCTCTTACATGCAGAATACAGTGATACATTTAAAAAGTTATACACTGGAGGAGGAGAAAGATGGCTGACTGGAGCCAGGTTTTGACAGAAGCTCCTGTCCAGAGAGAAAGATAATGACCAGAAAGTACCCAATAAAGCTGAAGACCAGGAGCCAAACTGAGAGAAAAGAGTGACAACTGTGTGTCACCTCTGCTGAGGCACACTGCAACTCCAAGGAAGCAAATTTCAGTTACAAAACTCATCCCAAATAAAAATAGAGTCCATCCCCTCCCCCAAGAGAGGTTTTTTTTTTTTTTTTTTTTTTTTTTTTGGTCACGGTGGGATCTCTACAAGTGAGTGGAGAACTTAGGACCTCTTGTCTCATCCCACGGCAGTGAGCTACCGGAAGCGGGGAATACTTCTCCAGAGGGACCCTGCTGGGAGCATAGGCATTCTCTTGCCAGGCATAAAAGTTGAACAAACATTTTCCCTGTCATTTTTAACTCCCAGTCAACCTGGAGCTCCCCCCTCACGTGGAGATCCAGAAGCTTAACCCCTGCAAAGACCAGATTGGCGGTTTATTGTTAGGACCTGGCATTGCAAAGGCCATGGTAGTGAAGCTGTGCTGCAATAGTGAGCCCAGTAATAGTGCAGACAGACAAAGGGTGGAGACTGTCAGCCTTGACTCTGTGAAAGTACAAATCAAAGGCATGCTCGCACTGCCACCCTGGCCCATGGGAGCTGCCCCAGCCCATGGAAGCCACGGGATATCCAGGAGCCAACTCAGAGTCACACAGAGACAGCACCCTTGAAGCTTCAGCAATAGCAAAGCATCCCACCAGGGTCTAATTTTGGAGTAACAACTCAACTCTTAGGACTTCCAGAGGGAGCCAGACCTCACCCTATAGGGATACAAGAGCTGCAGAGCAGCTGAGGCAAAAGTGCGGTGGCTGAGGGAGAAAAATATTTGCTGACTTGTTATCCTCAGGTTTGGACTGAGCTCAGGTGGAAGTTACTATTGAGTACCTGAGACAAGCAGGGTTCAGTTCCCCCTGCCAGCTGGTAACAGAGGGTATTTTCCAGGCCAAGGAGGCATTGACTTTCCTTTGACTCTGGCAGGCTCAAAGCCTTGGCACATTTGCTTATTGAAGAGAACTGGGGTAACCAGTGACTGGGGGTGAAGGAGATGCAAGGTGGGGAAAGACACACCAGCCCCCCTGGTCCATCTCTTCCACTGGGCAGGCCTTTTTTACTCCACAGAGCACCAGAGCAAGGCAAACTTGGCTGCCAGTAGACCCCTGCTATCTAGTTGCTAGAAACCTTTTGAACTCTCCCACTTCAGAGTTGGTGCTGACCAGGACAATTGGTTTGGAATTCTTTTTTTTTTTTTTTTTTTTTTTGAGACAGAGCCTCAAGCTGTCACCCTGGATAGAGTGCTGTTGCATCACAGCTCACAGCAACCTCCTATTCCTGAGCTCAAGTGAGTCTGCTGCCTCTGCCTCCCAAGTAGCTGGGACTACAGGTGCCTGCCACAACGCCCGGCCATTTTTTGGTTGCAGCCATCATTGTTGTTTGGCAGGCCCGGGCTGGATTCAAACCCACCAGCTCAGGTGTGCATGGCTGGCACCTTAGCCCACTGAGCCACAGGCACCGAGCCAAGGTTTGGAATTCTTGACCTGGGTCAATCACCCGAGGACCCTCCAAGGTGGTACCCAGGTTGTGTTGTAGTGGGAAGGTTTGATTTTCCTCTTCCATTTGTTGCTCATAGGGAGCAGAGTGTCTTAGTTGCTTGTGTTTTTCCACAGCTGAGACTTCAACCCAGAGTCACTGATTCACTAGGATTAGACAGCAAGCAGCTGAATACAAGACAGAGCCACCTAGCTCCATCACACATAGCAGGTCCCAAAGCCTCAGGCTGTAGTACTATATGGGTCCTTTGCAAAGCTGTAGGGGAAAAGCTACAGTCACCAGACCCAGATCGTTGGTAAAGGGCTGGTTAATCACAACTCCAGGAGCCCCAAGTCCAATTTCACCTTACCCCCTCATCTAGTCAAATGGTGAAAAACAATCATGGGATGGAATCAGTGGAAAAACTCTGGTAATGTGAATAATCAGAGTAGATCAACTCCCCCAAGAAACAACAAAACAGACACACCAGAAGATTCTATTCATAAACAAATGGCAGAGATGTCAGAAATTGAGTTTAGAATTTGGATGGCAAATAAGATTAACAGAATGGAAGTATAGTTGAATTAGAAATTCTAGGAATAATTCAAAAGTTGTCTCAAGAATTCAATGAATTCAGAGACAAAATCACCAAAGATTTTGACACATTGAGAAAAGAATTTGCAGCCCTACAAGATATGAGAAATACAGTAGAATCCCTCAGTAACAGAATGAAGCAGGCAGAAGAAAGGATTTCTGATACTGAAGACAAAGCTTTTGAATGTTCCCAAATGCTCAAAAAGGAAGAGAAGTGGAGAATATTCCCTCAGAGAGCTATGGGACAACTCCAAAAAAGCAAACATTTGCCTTATAGAAATTCCTGAAGGTGATGAGGTTGTTCTGAAAGGCACAAATGCTCTACTCCAAGAGATAATCAAGGAGAACTTCCCAAACATGGCAAGAGACACTGAAATTCAGATAGCAGACAGTTTCAGAACCCCAGCATGACTCAATCCAAATAAAGCATCTCCCAGACACATTATAATTAATTTCACCAAAGTTAATATGAAGGAGAAAATTCTGCAAGCTGCCAGACATAAGAAAATCATAACCTACAAGGAGAATACTAGAATGACTACAGATCTCTCTGCTGAAACTTTTCAAGCCAGAATAGGATAGTCATCGACCTTCAACCTCCTAAAACAAAATAACTTTCAATCCAGGATCCTGTATCTAACTAAACTGAGTTTCATTTATGATGGAGAAATTAAATACTTTAATGACATTCACATGTTGAAGAAATTTTCCATAACTAAACCAGCTCTCCAGGGTATTCAAAGACCCATCCTCCACAATGACCAGCACAATGCTCTACCACCAAAGTAAACTCAATCAGAAACTTTTGATCGAATCCCAACTTTCACAGTGGCAAAAGGATTAAAAATGTCCATTGGACTTTCAAAAAACTTGACACCCAAAATTCTACCAGGCTTATCAATACTCTCAATAAATATGAATGACTTAAATTGCCTTCTAAAGAGGCACAGGTTGGCTGACTGGATACAAAAACTCAGGCCAGACATCTTTTGCATACAAGAATCTCATCTTACCTTAAAAGATAAATAGAGACTCAGGGTAAAGGGATGGACATCTATAATTCAGGCAAATGGAAATCAGAAAAAAGTAGGTGTTGCAATTTTATTCATAGATATACAATAGGCTTTAAACCAACAAAGTGAGGAAAGAAAAGATATTCATTTTTGTTAAGGGAAACACTCAACATGATGAGTTTCAATTATGAACATTTATGCACCCAACCAGAATGCTCCTCAATTTATAAGAGACACTTTAACAGATATGAGCAATGTGATTTTAACACCTCTTTGGCAGTGTTGGATAGACCCTCCAATAAGAAAATAAGCAAAGAAATTTTAGACTTAAACTTAAACATTCAACAATTGGATTTAACAGACATCTACAGAACATTTCTTTCTTTCTTTCTTTCTTCTTTTTTTTTTTTTACAAAGGAGGATACAAATACCATGAAAGTTAGGGAGTTTATGGAACACCTTGCCTCACTTTGGGGTCTCATCTGGGATTTTAGAGTAAACTGTATCCAGAGGCTGCCAGTGGCAATTCATGAGGAATTGTACAGTTTTTAACTTTTTGCCATAAACTCTTGGTTTAATTCCTCAATGTTCAAATGAAGATTTGGATCTTCTACTGGTCTTCATCTTGGTTTTCAGAAAGAACTGTAGTCTCCTTTGCCAGTGGCAGTAAGAGTTATTTTGTTGAGTTATGCCAAGACCTGTAAAACTCTGCTGTTGGGTCTTTTATCCAGAAATGTTACAAAAGGAGACACCAGAATGCAGTATTTATTTCTCCATCAAAACTCCAGCTGATGGATGAAGACCTCTCAACCGTGACAAATACCTCTCCCAGAACATTTCATCCTAACAAAACTGAATACATATTCTTCTCATTAGCCCATGGAACATCCTCCAAAATTGATCACATCTTAGATCACAAGTCTAACTCCAGCAAATTTAAAAGAATAGAAATTATTCCTTGCATCTTCTCAGACCATCATGGAATAAAGTTGAACTCAGCAACAACAGGAATCTGAATACTCATACAAAAACATGGAAACTAAATAACCTTATGCTGAATGATAGCTGGGTCATAGGTGAAATTAAGAAGAAAATTACCAAATTTTTGGAACAAAACGATAAAGAAGAGAATGAATTACCAGAACATCTAGGATACTGCAAAGGCAGTCCTAAGAGGTAAATTTATAGTGTTGCAAGCCTTTCTCAAGAGAACAGAAAGAGAGGAAGTCAACAACTTAATGGGACATCTCAAGCAACTAGAATAGGAAGAACATTCCAACTCAAACCCAGCAGAAGAAAAGAAATAACTAAAATTAGAGTAGAATTAAATGAAATTGAAAACAAAAGAATTATACAACGATTATTTTTGATCAATAAATCAAAAAGTTGATTTTTTTAAAAGGTCAATAAAAGAGATAAAATTTTAGCTAACCAAACCAGAAACAAAAGAGTAAAACCCCTAATTTCATCCATCAGAAATGAGAGGTGAAATAACAATAGACCCCTCAGAAATTCAAAAAAATCCTTAATTAACATTACAAAAAACTCTATTCTCAGAAATATGAAAATCTGAAGGAAATAGACCAATACTTGGGAGCACACTACCTTTCTAGACTTAGTCAGAAAGAAGTGGAAATTTTGAACAGGCCTATTTCAAGTTCTGAAATAGCATCAACTATACAAAATCTCCCCAAAAAGAAAAGTCTGGGACCAGATGGATTCACATCAGAATTCTACCAAACCTTTAAAAAGGAACTAGTACCTATATTACTTAACCTTTTCCAAAACATAGAAAAAGAAGGAATACTTCCCAAAACATTCTATGAAGCAAATATCACCCTGATCCCGAAACTAGGAAAAGACTCAACAAGAAAAGAAAATTACAGACCAATTATCTCTAATGAATATTGACAAAAAATATTCAATAAGATCCAAACAGAAATCCAGCAACACATCAAATAAATTATGCACCACATCCAAGTGGGTTTTATCCCAGGTCCTCAAGGCTGGTTCAATATACATAAATCTATAAAAATAAAATCAAAGTCCATATGATTCTCTCAATTGATGGGGAAAATGCTTTTGACAATATCCAGCATCCCTTCATGATCAGAACACTTAAGAAAATAGGTATAGAAGGGACATTTCTTAAACCGATAGAAGCCATCTACAGCAAACCTACAGCCAATATTATACTGAATGGAGTAAAATTGAAAACATTTCCACTCAGATCAGGAATCAGGCAAGGTTTCCTACTGTCTCCACTTGATTTTTAACATTGTAATGGAAGGCTTAGCCATTGCAATCAGGCAAGAGAAAGAGATCAAGGGTATCCATATAGGATCAGAGGAGATCAAACTTTCACTCTTCACAGATGATATGATTGTATATCTGGAAACCCCCAGGGACTCAACTATAAAACTCTTAGAGTGATCAAGGAATACAGCAGCATCTCAGGTTACAAAATCAATACTCACAAATCAGTAGCATTTATATATACCAACAATAGTCAAGCTGAACAAAAAATAGTCAAGGACGATATTCCTTTCACAGTAGTGCCAAAGAAGATAAAATATCTGGGAGTGTACCTAACAAAGGATGTGAAAGATTTCTATAAAGAGAACTATGAAACTCCGATAAAAGAAATAGCTGAAGATGTTAACAAATGAAGAAAACAAACCATACTCATGGCTGGGAAGAATCAACAGTGTTAAAATGTCCATACTACCCAAAGCAATCTACAGATTTAATGCAATCCCTATTAAAACACCTCAGTCATACTTTAAAGATCTGGAAAAACTAGTACTTCATTTTATATGGAAACAGAAAAAACCTGGAATAGCCAAGACTTTACTCAGAAATAAAAACAAATCAGGTGGAATCATGCTACCAGACTTCAGACCATACTCTAAATCTATAGTGAACAAAACAGCATGGTACTGGCACAAAAATAGAGAGGTAGATATATGGAATAGAATTGAAAACCAAGAGTTGAACCCAGACACTTATCGTCATCTGATCTTTGATACGTCTATCAAAAATATAAATTGGGGGAAAGAGTCCCTATTTAACAAATGGTGCTGGGTGAACTAGCTGGTGACCTATAGAAGACTGAAACTGGACCCACACTTTTCACCATTAACAAAGTTGACTCTCACTGGATAAAAGACCTAAACTTAAGACATGAAACTGTAAAGATTCTTGGAGAGAATGCAGAGGAAACACTTAAAGAAATTGGCCTGGAAGAATACTTTATGAGGAGGATCCCCCAGGCAAATGAAGCAACACCAAAAATACATTACTGGGATCTGTTCAAACTAAAAATCTTCTGCACTGCCAAGAACACAGTAATAAAGCAAGTAGACAGCCCTCAGAATGGGAGAGAACAGTTGCAGGTTATGTTTCTGACAAAGATCTGATAACCAGAATCCACAGAGAACTCAAACTTATCAATAAGAAAAGAACAAGTGATCCCATTTCATTGTGGGCAAGAGACTTGAACAGAAGCTTCTCTGAAGAAGACAGGTGCATGGTCTACAGACTGACACATGAAAAAATGCTCATCATCTTTAATCATCAGAGAAATGCAAATCAAAACCACTTTGAGATACCATCTAACTCCAGTAAGAGTAGCCCACATAACAAAATCCCCAAACTACAGATGTTGGCATAGATGTCAAGAAAAGGGAACACTTCTGCACTGCTGGTGGGAATGCAAGCTAATACGCCCATTTTGGAAAGAAGTCTGGAGAACACTCAGGGATCTAAAAGTAGACCTGCTGTTTGATCCTGCAATTCATCTACTAGGTGTATATCCAAAAGATCAAAAATCACTTTGTAACAAAGGTATTTGCACCAGATTGTCCATTGCAGCTCAATTCATATTTGCCAAGTCATGGAAGAAGCCCAAGTGCCCATCAACCCATGAATGGATTAATAAATTGTGGTATATGTATACCATGGAATACTATGTGGCCTTAAAAAAATATGGAGACTTTACCTCTTTTATGTTTACATGGATGGAGCTGGAACATATTCTTCTTAGTAAAGTATCTCAAGAATGGAAGAAAAAGTATCCAATGTACTCCCAAATGAAACCAATTTATAATTACTCGCACTTTTTTATGAAAGATAGATCACAACTATAGCACAGGATGAAGGAGAGGGGTGGAGGGGTATGGGAGGGGAAGGAGAATGTTTGTTAGAGGGAGGGTAAATGGTGGGACCACACCTATGAAGCACATTGCAAGGGTACAAGTTAAATTTATCAGGAATAGAACATAAATGTCTTAACACAATAATTAAGTAAATAAAGTGAAGGCTATGTTGATTACATTGATGTAAGAACTCCAATTGTATAAAAAATCAACACACTGTACCCTACATATGCACAAATGTATTCATGATCTATGTGTATACGACTTAATGAAAGGAAAACAAAATAAAACAAAACAAGAGAATGTGCTCTTAAGGTTATTAAAATTAAAAAAAAAACTCCTCTGAAGCAGTCTAGCTGAGTAAAAATATGCTGGGTGAGGAGTTCAGAGACTTGGTATCCTGTTAATGGTTTGCTACTAAGTCAATTAATGACTTGAAAAACTTACTGAATTTCTCTTATCTGCAACCAGGCTGGTGGAACTCAATCAGATCTTCTTAATGTTCTTTGGCAGATGAACACATCTTTAAAAATAAAATTTACAAAAGAAAGTATGAAATTATAAAGGCAGAGACCTAATGTAATAACAAGTGCTGGTGGGCAGGAGTGGAAGGTCTGCTAGAGCTCCACACACCAGGACCCTCCCTTTTCTGCTTGTGCTCTCTGAGGCACTTCCACAAAAGGCCAGATGCTCAATAGAGCACAGTTTGGAAAGCATCAGAAAAGACAATGTTCTATCTATTCTGGGTCTAAAGTGTCTTGAGTCTTTGTTTTCTCTTCAATTATATACTAAAGCCAGTACTTAATAAATAAAATTTTTTAAAAAGTTATACACCATGATCAAGTGGGTTTTATCCCAGGGATGAAAGGCTGGTTTAACATATGTAAATCCATAAACATATAATTCACCATATAAATAAAATCAAAAACAAAGACTATATAATTCTCTCAATTAGTACAGAAAAGACATTTGATAATATGTAGCATCCTTTCATGATAAGAACACTTAATAGGCTTAGGTGGGACATTTCTTAAAATGATAGAGGCCATCTACAGCAAACCCACAGCCAATATCATATTAAATGGAGTAAAACTGAAAGCATCTCCACTCAGATCCAGAGAAAAACAAGTATGCCCACTTTTACCACTGCTATTCAACACAGTGCTGTTAGTCCTAGCCAACATAATCAGGCAAAAAAAGGAGATCAAGGGTATTCAAATGGTACAGTGGAGTCAAACTCCCTCTTTGCAGGTGATATGATCTTATTCCTGGAAACTCCCAGGGACTCGATTATAAAGTTCTTAGAAGTGATCAAGGAACATAGCAGCATCTCAAGATACACAAGATACAAAATTAATACCTACAAATCCATAGCCCAGCAACAGTCAAGCTGAGAATAAACCCAAAGACTACATCCCTTTTACAGTAATGCCAAAGAAGATGAAATACCTGAGAATATGTCTTTAAAAGGACATGAAATATCTCTATAAAGAGAACTATGAAACCCTGAGAAAAGAAATAGCAGAAGACGTTAACAAATGGAAGAATTTATCATGCTCGTGGCTAGAAAGAATCAACCTTGTTAAAATGTCTATACTACTCCAAAGCAATCCACAGATTTAATAGGGCAATCCCCATCAAAGTACCAATATCATACTTTGAAGAACTTGAAAAATTGGTACTTCATTTCATATGGAACCAGAAGAAAATGCAAATAACCAATACAATTCTTAGAAATAAAAACAAATCTGGAGGCATCGCATTACCAGACTTCAGGTTATGTAAGTTTATAGTGATCAAAACAGTATGGTACTGGCACAAAAATACAGACACAGATCTATGGGAAAGAATAGAGAATCTAGAGATGAATCCAGCCACATGTGATGATCCAGATCATCACTTGATCTTTAATAAGTTTCACAAAAGCATGTACTGGGGAAAAGAATTCCTATTTAACAAATAGTACTAGGAGAACTGGTTAGCCACGTGTAGAAGACTGAAACTGGACCCACATCTCTCACCATTGACAAAAATTGATTCTTGCTGAATGAAAGATTTAAATTTAAGACACAAAACAATAAAAATTCTAGAAGAGAGTGTGGGAGAAACACTTGAAAATATTGGCCTGGAAAAAGATTTTATGAAGAAGACACCCCAGGCAATTGCAGCAACACCAAAAATAAATAACTGGGATTTGATCAAGCTAAAAACTTCTGCACAGCTAAGGGTACCACAATTAAAGCAAACAGACAGCCTTTGGAATGGGAGAAGATTTTTGCATGATTTTTGCATGTTACAAATCTGACAAAGGCCTGATAACTAGAATCTCCAGAGAACTCAAGTTAGTCAAGAAGAAAAGAACAAACTACCTCACTTCTATGTGGGCAGAGGCTTGAACAGAAGCTTCTCTGAAGATGACAGATGAATGGCCAACAAACACATGAAAAACTGCTCATAATCTTTAATCATCAGAAAAATATAAATCAAAACTACTATGAGATATAACCTAACTCCAGTGAGATTAGCCCACATCACAGAGTCCCAACTCTGCAGATACTGGCATGGATGTGGAGAAAAGGGAACATTTCTACATTGCTGGTGGAATTACACACTAATACAACATGTATGAAAAGAAGTATGGAGAATTCACAAAGAACTAGAAGTCGACCTTCCATTTGATCCCACAATCCCCTTTTCTTCTAGGTATCTACCCAGAAGTACAAAAATCATTTTACCACAAAGGCATTTGCACCAGAATGTTCATT
>CAUYRH010066681.1:0-17535 GCA_963574655.1 Perodicticus potto | reverse complement strand
AGTGATTAAGAAAATGCTATGAGGGCTATCTCTCACAGTACGATCAAAATGTTTCTGATTGTATATGAAGCACATTCTGCCCTATGATTGCACCAATGTACACAATTATGATTTAATAAAATTATTAAAAAAAAAAGAATACAGATCATTGAAAATTGCTATCCAAAATTCACAAATATAATTTTGTCAATTTTATGCTTTCCTCAGTCTACCCACAAGATAGAATGATGCCAAAAGGGACCGATTTAGGGTCATAATTTCTCTTTGTCAATTGGTAAGCGTGCTGGCAGGAAATATGCATGTGCACGTACTGCCGAAAGCAATAGGACTAACTGTATGATGTGCCTGGCCCAAAGCAAAATGAAAATCTAGGGCCCTTGTTGAAAAACTATTAGAGGGGCGGCGCCTGTGGCTCAGTGAGTAGGGCAACAGCCCCATATACCGAGGGTGGCGGGTTCGAACCCGGCCCCAACCAAACTGCAACAACAGCAACAAAAATAAATAAAAGTCTCAAAAAAAAAAAAAAAAAGAAAAACTATTAGAATTGCAAGGTGACAGCAAAAGCAAACCAAGCCCACAGTCCTGAGCTTGGGGTCCTGTGTGACTACAGAGGGTGGAGCCCTGATCTTGGCCTGTCAAAAGGCAAGAGACAAGGGAGGCAGGGTCTGTGTGGCCCACATGTGGGTCTGCAGTCTTCTAACTAGATTAGCTCCTAATCTGTTGGCAGAATACACACATCTACAGTCTTCTGTTTGGAAAACAACTTAGGAATGACTTTGTGTCACATTCTCATATGTAGAAACCAACGCTTAGAGAAATTAAATGACTTGTCTAAGGTCATGAGTTGAATCACAGAGCCAAAACAAAATCCCCGGTATCCTGACTCCCACACCAACATTCTTTCCTCTACACCATGCTGTTGGTCTCCAGTTAAATATAAATAATCATAAAATATTAACTACAGGGAGGTGCCTGTGGCTCAGTGAGTAGGGCGCCGGCCCCATATACTGAAGGTGGAGGGTTCAAACCCAGCCCCGGCCGAACTGCAACAACAAAAATAGCCGGGCATTGTGGCGGGCGCCTGTAGTCCCAGCTGCTCGGGAGGCTGAGGCAAGAGAATCACCTAAAGCCCAGGAGTTGGAGGTTGCTGTGAGCTATGACGCCAAGGCACTCTACCAAGGGTGACAAAGTGAGACTCTATCTCTAAAAAAAAAAAAAAAAGAAAAGAAAAAGAAAGAAAAAAAAATTAACTACAAAAGGGGGGAAGGGTAGCAGAGGGTAGGGGATGACATTGCCTCATTAGAACTTTTTTCAAGGTTTCTGCTCAAAAGAATAAAATGGGGTTTAAAAAAACTGATTTTCAAATCCCTCTTCTGAGTCAACGCTTTCAAGTCCTAGGGTGAAGACATCAAATGACGGGCTTCAAACACTGAAGCAAATCACATTTTCTGAGAGCTTGCTTGAGCCCTAGGAGTTAACGATCATAGGCCAAGGTGGTTATTAGTGAATAGTTATGAGGCAACACGTGCGTAAACTAATCAGTGTTCCTACACAAACATTTAAAATAATTCTAAGATAATTCCAACTTCAAAACTCAGCGGGCCAAACACATTTGTAATCTGAACCCAAGGCTCTAATAAGTTACTGCCTTTTGGATGTCCTTCAATGGGAGGGACATTTTTAGAAAGATTAACACTTGACTGGAAACAAAGACTGACATTTCCAATGTAAACACAAGGCCTGGACTTTTTAATACAAAACAAATTGCGTTTGTCTCTCTAACTCAGGTATGTGCGCAAATTTAGTACATAGAGTATCTGTTGCAAGGACATAGCCATTGAAAGATAGGAAAGAAATTAAATATAAATAAAACTTTAAAAGCTTATGCAAAACACCTAAGTAGGTGACGGAAGAGTTCAAGGTAGGCTGACCATAGCAGGCCTCAATGAAAAAGCACCATGCAGAAGACAAAAGGCGGGTGTCAAACCTCTTCAAACAAGGCACAGCACAACTAGCTTTAGGGCTGGACAGAACTCCAGTTCAAACCTGAGATCTATATATATTTCATTTCTCTAAACCTTGGCTAATCATCTGCAAAATGGGGGAGATACTAGAGCCAAATGGCTAAATCAGATGCTTTCTAGATGTCTCTGTAAACTCTGCAATCTATGATCCATATACCTTTAATTTTACCTTACCGAATGCCTCCCCCCTAATTCTCTCTGGTGGGGGCTTTAAGATTAATTTTGCAAGTCCAACACTTTCCACAGCTTTATACTCTATAAGTAGTAATAAGGAAAAACAAAATATTCTCTGGCTCGGATAGATTTTGGCATAATTACAGGTCTGGCGTTTAGAAAACGAGAGCCAGATGAAAATGATGCTGAGACGTGAATAACTCTAAAGAGTCTGGGACTACAGTACTTATATCTCATTAACTGCCAATTACTGTATTCATAATCTAACGCAGAAAGGAAAAACACAAACAGACTTTAAAAAAAATCTCTTTTATATAGGCTTCAGTTTACACCTGGCCTCCAAAGGCAGGATTAATGAAATAGGTTGAGAAATGGGGTAGTTAGATTGAGCAATAAAAACTCTTTTGATAACATGTGAGGCTATAAAAGTGGCTTGGCTGAAGCTATTAGCCAAAGATAAATAATACATACCCTGCAGGAGGAAGAAAAACAGCTTTTTCTGGATCATAGGGTCTGGTATGTTTTTAAAGACCTTGGTTTCACTGAAAATGTAACATTCATTTAAAGAGACATTTTTGAAATTCATGATTTTATGACATTGTTGTATTCAAAAGCTTGTCTCTGCTCCAGCCAGATCACGACGGAGAGTTTTGTCAAAACGTGGGAAGAAAAATAATCCCTGGTTATTTATTTTGTTATTTCATCATTAACATTACTATCTCTGTTGTTACTATTGTTATTCTTATTTTGACCACTACTACTGGTAATGCTGTTACTATTACTGTTTCCACATCAAACGATAACTCTGCCTAGACTCCCAATGAGGATATAGTCTTAAGTTTGATGTGCTTATTGAATTTCTAAACTCTAGTGAATCACATTTTATTACTCAGCCCCCTTACACACATAAGCCTGGTTCTCCCATGCGTCTGATTTGCTGTACAGCAGTGCGGTCTAGAGACCAGCAGCTCCTGTCAACTTCTATACCACTTAGGAACTTACTTTAACGGCATATTTCTATGCCCCATATCAGGCCTACAGAATCAGAACTTCTGAGGTAAGAGGCCAAGAATACGTGTGTGTTTTTCTTAAGAGACAAGGTCTCACTTTGTTACCTGGGCATGAGGTCGGTGGCACTATCATAGCTCACTGTAACCTCAAAGTCTTGGGTTGAAGGGATCCTCTTGCCTCAACCTCCTGAGTAGCTGGGATGAAAGGCATGAACCACCATGCCCAGCTAATTTTTTTATTTTTTGTAGAGATAGAGTCTTGCCGTGTTGCTCAGGCTTGTCTCAAATGATCCTCCTGCCTTGGCCTCCGAAAGTGCTAGAATTATAGGCGTGAGCCAACGTGGCCATCCAGAAATATGTTTTTGTAAAGGCTTCCCAAAAAAAGACTGTGACGTTCAGATTTGAGAAGCTCCACACCAGAACGGAAGTGACCCAGGTACTAGAGAAGAGAGGAAGAAGGGATGGAAGAGAACAGAGGATGAACCCCCGAGTCAGCTGCTGTAGGCTTTACCTTGCTGGCTCAGGGCAGGCTGCTGAAAATATTCATTTTCCACGTTGAAGAAAGTTCTAATGAGATAATGTCCTCCCTTACCCTCGCCACCCTTCCCCCTTTTGTAGTTAATATTTTATGATTATTTATATTTAACTGGAGACCCACAGCGTGGTGTAGAGGAAAGAATGTTGGTGTGGGAGTCAGGATACCGGAGATTTTATTTTGGCTCTGAGGAGGAGAAGAAGAAGAAGTAGAAGAAATAAAGTCTAAGGTAGGTTAAGCTAAGGAGAAGAAAGAATAGGTTGGGGCAGTTTTTCAAGAAAGAGGGCTCCTTCTCTCAGCTAACCATCACCCCGTCTGCTTCAGACCACCATAATTAGAGTCATCACTAGGACTTTTCCCAGCCACTATTTGTCTCTTTGCCAGGTGAATACTGAAATTTATAAGACTTTTTAAAAAAATCATTGTAAATCTGACATATCAGATTGCATTAGCTATAGTTTCTAAATTAGTATTTCTTAATAGGTGAGTTCTATGCATTTCAGGGTATCAGGGATCCCCAGTCCCACTAAATTAAAATCTCTGGAGGTTGCAACAAAGCCTCAAATGAATCCTGGACATTGCCAAAGTTGGGAACTACTGTTCTACTTTTTTTGGCCTGACTTGACAATTTGAGACGAAGTTTCAAAATACATCTTCTTTCTTCTTTTTCTTCTTTTATTTTTGGTAATAACATGTTTCCTCAAAAACAAAAGTAAAAAATACAAAATTTTAAAAAATTCACAAAGAAGAAAAAAGTTATCCGTATTACTATCATCCATTTTGATAAACATAATTGTATACAATAACATGTATCAAATAAAATCAGGATCTAAAATCACTACGTAACAGCCAATTAATAGTACCAGAATTTATTTAATTAATCATCTATCTTTAAATATCTAGAATCAGTTATCCAGATTTTTGGTTTTGTAAATAAGGATGGCCAAATGATCTTTTATGGACAGCTTTTAGAAAGGAAATTTCTGGATCAAAAGTTATGCTTTCTTTTGAAGTATTTGATACACACTTCCAAACTGCCTCCAGAAAGTAAGTACCAGGTTAGAACTACAGCAGACTGTAAACTGGGAAAGCCATGAGAGAAACAACTTGACGATATAGACAGGAAAACTGACAACTTACAGTGACCTTGTTTAAGGAAATATCAAAAAGAGTAAAAATTTGGAAACAACTTAAATAGCTGCTAATCCAGAGAGGAAGAGACAAAAATCACATGGGAGTTAAAATACATTAACCAGGTCTACATGTATCAGCATAGATGTCTCTGAAAAACAGAATGGCATAATGCAGAATCAAAAAAAAGTCAGTAGAAACATACACACAGAATGGAATCATTTATGTAAAATTAAGAAAAGCAAAACATAAGCTGTTGTACTTTTCTACATATAAGGGGGAGGTATAAAACCACATACAGAAAAGATACTCTTCAACAGAGTGGTTGATCTCTGGAAAAGAAGACTAGGGAAGAGGTATAGAGATTTTAGGGTGATCCATAATCTCTATTTTATTAACAAGCCATTTTGAAGTAAACAAGGTAAAATGTTATCATTTCTCAAATCCAGGGCAACAGTTCTCGAAGTATGTCTGAGAATGGTGGCTTTTGTGGTCTTCTAGGTCCTTACATGCAGCTTTTTGACTGAAGCCAAATTTTACGCAACACATCCTTTTATTTTTATCAATACAGTTTTGTCTTTTGTCTTTTTATTTTTAAGAGAAATGTATTTAAAATACTGAAGAATAAAATGTTTCAGTGAAGTATCCTCCCAGATTGACCAGCACAGTCAGCACCTCAGTGAGCCATAAGGACTAAATTGACAGCACTATGGCATGAGGCCGAGTTTATAGGGGTTGACACCAGTCTGCTATCAGCTTTTGAGAACAGTGCGTTGTGTTTCTGTCTGAAGTGGAATTTGTGAATAGTTGCTCAGCTTAACAGTATTTTTTAATTCTGTCTGCTAAATAGCCCTTCAAGTCAAAGAAGACCAAGAGAATGCTGAAGGAAGAAAACAGATTTCTAAAATGAGGATTGAGAATTGCAATATTATTTTGTTTCTGCTAAAGATAAGATGATTTGCTTGCTTTGTGGTACTGCGATATCAACAGCAAAGAAATTCAATGCTCATAAACGTTGTAATACTTGTAAGGACCACAGATATTTTAAATTAGAGGGAGAGGCACAAACGGTTGTATTGCAGAAATTAAAAGAAATAAAGCAAAGCAAAGATGATTCTTTCAAGTATCAGTAAGACCTTAAAATAATGCCACTGAAGGAAACTGTAAAGTAGTTTATATACTTAGGAGAAAAGGGAAGCTATTCAGTGATGCAGAAATTGAGAAAGAATGTATCACCACAGTTGTAGGAGGCTTAGACCCCGATAATGTTTCAAAGTACAAACAACTGCCTCTTTGAGGAGAATGACTGATCAGCAGTGTGAATTAACCTTCAACTTAAAAAATCCTCATGTAATAATATAATTCAATCACTTTACTTTTTAATTGTTTTTATTCAATCACTTTAGATAAATCAACTGATATTACTGACTCAGTACAGCTTTTATACTTCATTCAGATCCTAACAGAAAGTTTTCTTTGCTATGAAGAGTTGTTCGCTTTGGGCACTCTTGCAAACAGAACGTGGGTAAAATCAAGAACTTTCAAGATAAACGTTGTGAAGGTGGACTGAATTTTGTACATTTAGCGAGTGTATGTACAGTTGGTTCACCTTCCTTGACAGGAAACCATGAAGGGATTATTGCCCAGATAACAAAGTACCGACAAATCTAGATGCTTTCATTTCTTTTCATTGTATCTTGTACCAGCAAAATCTGTGTGCTAAAGGTACTCTTTCAAGTGATACTGTGCAACAAGTTATAAGTATTGTTAACCATATTCATGTAAATGCAACGTGGCATCCTCAGTTTCATAACATGCTAATGCTGAATGATGAGGTATTCGGCGTGGATTTGTCATATCATTCTAAAGTGCATTGGCTATTACAGGGACACATGTGAGGCAAAGTTTTATCTCTGTGAGAACAGGTTGTTAAATTTTGTGAAGAAAAGAATTAGCAATATGAATTGTTGAAAGAAGATTTCTGTAGGAATGTAGCATTTCTGTGTGTTATTATGCCAAATCAAAATGACCTGATTATTTCTTTGCAAGTTAAAATAAGTCTATGTATGGCATTTAAAAAAAGCTGTTGTTTTCAAAACACTCTTCTTCAAAGGGAATTTCAGATGAAAATTTTCCCCAGTTAGCAAAGGTCATTGAAGAGCAGGACAATACATGTGAATTATTTAAAAAATAAGCATCTGTTATAGATCTTTCGATTGGAGAATACAATGAAAAGTTCACTGACCGAGAATTATGACATCACACTCAAATTAGCATTTTAGCGTCACCTCGTTGATATCACGAAGGCACCTAAAGAACATGGATGGAATTGATTGGGCTTTTAGTAGATGACATTTTAAAGATATTATCAATATCTTTAAGAAAGATCCTTGGATGGTAAGAAAGGTCTAATTGAAATATGGAAAAATGCAGTAGAACACCCACACCTTTGGCAACATGCCTGAAAAATGCTTTCTTGCTTTTCAATCACTTATTGCTGTGAATCTACATTCTCCTACCTAACCTAAAACAAGGCACCCTTAAGGTCACACATGACTGATGCTTGATCAACCGAAATATTTGCAACCAAATATTCATATGCTTTCCAACAAAAAACAGACTCAATAAAGTCATTGAAAGGTTAATTAACTTTAAAATTAACAAATACGTCTCACTTTTTGAAATTAGTTTTTTACAAAACAATGTATATCTAATTGAATTTCTTGAGTTCAGTCTTATTTGATTACAGCTAAATTAATGTGGCCTACCAACATGAAGAGGCTCCATACTTCTGGAATAGTCACTGTATTCTTTCTACACATATATATGCAGTATGTATACTGTATACTGTATACACTGTATTCTTCCCACCACACATAGATGCAGTAAAGCAAAACAAACCAAAAAACACCAAACCAGCCAGTTTCACTTAACAATGTCCTTTATGAAGGACAATGAAAATTATTTTCATTAAATACGAACCCTTGAACACTGTTTTCAAAAAATATTCTAGTGACAAAATGGCAAGCCTTCATATAGCATGAAGGATGCAGATTAAAATATGATGATTGCCTTGAGGAAAAGCAGTTGTATGACTGAATTGTGAGCTGATCAACCTGATTTCTTCATGGAATATTATTTTTTTCTTAAAAGAGCCACTGAGAAACAAATTATGGTGGTGGCAGACTTGGGTGGTTGGCAGAATTTTTCTCAAAAGCAAATGAAGAGTCCGTCACTTCCAAAAAATGACAGTATTTATTACCAATGATAAAAACTGAACTCTCAAATGAAAATTAGAATCTGGTAAACTTTGATACATTACTAGGGGCCTGACAGATTATTAATAGTTGAACACTTCTCAGATGAATGGAGATGCAATAAATAGAATCCTAAATATTATACTATATAACACAATGTGTCACATCTGGAAGATGTGCGTAATTCAGTGAGCCCATATTTTTCAATCAGTGCCTTATGTTACAAAATCATGCATGGGTAAATGATCCATTGAAAGTGAAAGATTAGTGAATGGATTTTAATGTAACAGAGTCTGAAAAATTCAATGATATGGTTTCAGGTTCCACATTGCAATTATCCTCTATGAAGCTACCACTTGTTGAGTTTTGGTGTACTATTAAAGTAAAAGAAGCGAAGAAGGAAGGAAGTTTCACAGTTATCATAAAAGGCTAATAAAGTACTCTTCCTTTTCTCAACTACATGTCTGAAGACTAAATTTCTTCATATACTTCCCTCCCTCCAAAAATGTATTGCAATAGGCTAAACACAAAATGAGAATATTACACCAGACATGGAAGAGATTTGCAAAATGAAAAAATATGCCACTCGTATCAATAACCATTTTTTTTTGCTTTAGAAAATGTAATTACGTTGTGATAAAATGTTATTTATGGCAACATGCAAGCCATCTGTTAAATAGCTTCCCCTTCTAAATTATTTTATAAGATTTTTTCAAGAACATTTCTTTTAATGTTTATTCCTGGTTATTTTCTATTTTAGGGTTGCTACTGTGCTTTTTCCTGTTTATTTTCTATTTGATTATTATTAATAAGCACGCTTTATTTTTGTTAATATATAGTATATTGAAATTTCCCTCTCTTTTCATAAAAGAACTCTCGAAAGTTTTAAAAGCTTTCTTTTTCAGTTGATTCTCTTAAATTTTCAATGTGAACAAATGGCTATTATTTGATTTCCCCTTTCTGATCCCTTTACCTAATTTGTTTTCTTGTTATATCTGCTGGACTTTTGAGAAAAATAATCATTGATTTATATTCCTTTCTTTGTTTCTCATTCTGAAATACACATAGAATTTTACATCTATGTAGATATTTAATCTTTATTTCAAATAAATAATCTTTATCATTTTAACAAATTAGCTTTCCATGTCTATTGTATTAAAAGTTTTCTTCCATAATGTACATAAAATCAGTGTTTGGGGGGGGTATCTATAGAGATAATAGAAATTTTTTCATTTAACCTGCTAATAAGATGAATTATAACAGATTTCTATAATAGCAAAAATTCCTGTGGTTTTTTTAGAATCAACTCTTTCGTCATGGTATGTTATTGATTTTAATGTTGGCTACATTGAATTTGCTAGCACTTAGAATTTTTCGACCTATGAGGTTGACTGTGAGGGTTTGGGTATCATCTTTGTTGTCCTGCACTGTAAAAGAAAAAGCAGTCAGGTTATTTACCTCTTTTTTCTATCCCTGCAATTGTTTAAAGCTGTTAAGATTTCAGACATATAGTTTATAAGTCATGAAATGGGGACTATAAAATTAAGATAATGAGAATGAAATATGGTAGAAATTTACTCCACTAAATAATATAGAGAGACATCCCAATCATGCAGTTAAAAACAGCAACAAAAACAATTAGAGTCAGATTATTTCTTGGTACATGGTGGGGGGGGGCAACAGAGAAGTGCTCCTCCCTCTCCAAATAACAACAGATAAAGAAATAAGGTTCTTCGGCAAACATTGAACTAGTTAAGTTCATACTTTTCCTAGGTCTGTGGGACTAGCCACTGACCTGAGCCCAGTTATGAAGCTTAATCCATAATATTAACATACCTGAAGAAAGAAAAGGCCAACTGTGGAGCATGGCCACTTCAGATAAACTAAGCTTAGAGGAAACCAACTTTGACAGTGGGTGATGGGCACGGTCCACATGAAGGAAGCACAGAGTCCAAGAACTGTGAGCATCCACTGATGAAAAATGTGTCCTATAGTGGTAGCACAGGCACCTTCTCAGCCTCATCAAGCCCTGGAGAAATGTCCCTCAAGAATACAATTCTTTGCCAACACTGTGCACACCATCAATTTTCTACTTATGAATTCAGCAATCTCTGCTGATCCCAGGAAAGCATGTGGGAAGTCTCTGGAGCCACAGATTACAAACTTTTTTTCTCTATAAAACATCTCCCATATGTTTTTATGCAAGATTCATTCCCGAGCATATCCCCAAGGTACACGTATATAATACCTGACCCACCAGTTGACACTACACGTCTTTATGATATGAATTCTATTGCATTAGGCTGGGAGAGGCGAATTCACAGCTTTAATCCTAGCACTCTGGGCGGCTGAGACAAGTGGATTGCTTGAGTCAGGAGTTGGAGACAAGCTTGAGCAAGAGTGAGACCCTGTCTCTATTAAAAATAGAAAAACTAGAGTGTTGTGGCAGGTGCCTGTAGTCCCAGCTACTCAGGAGGCTGAAGCAAGAGGAAAGCTTGAGCCCAGGAATTTGAGGTTGCTGTGAGATCTGATGAAGGCATTCTAGCCTGGACAACAATAAAACACTGTCAAGAAAGGAAGGAAGGAGGAAAGGAAGGAACTAAGGGAGGGAGGAAGGAATCTTACTGTGTTAGAATGCCATTTGTAGAAGGATAATTTCAAATGCATTCTAGTTTACGAAAGAATGAAATAATGATCTAATTTCAATACATTAAACATTAGAAACTAATTGCATATAACATGCCTCATTGCTCATGGTAACCTATCAATGTGGTACCTACCCACTTATTCTGTAGCTGAGAACTGCTGGGCTGGACAATGCCAACGGGATTTCCAATCTAGGAATCTGTAGGTCGTTTTTATCTAGTTGTGACTTTCTAGGGTGGTATAGAAGACTTTCTTAGAGAAGTCATCATTTGGCTATCATTTATTTTTCCTGGGATTACTTTTTATCTATTTACCAAGGGTATCAAAAGATTTGGAAAGAATTCTTATTCTCATTTTTGGTGAAATTTGCAAGTGATGATCAACTACTCTATCCTTGGCTCTCACAAGGGAATTCATGGATAATAATATATTGAAAATATGTGACTCATAGCAAGTTATTTTTATAAGTAAAGTCCATCTTTAAAGTTATGCCTTTTTACTTGCTTGAAAAAATATGCCATCTTTTAAAAAAGTACAGATGGAAATACCAAAGGGAGAAAAATGAATATCATAGGTATTATTCTGTCAGATTGAACTACGTAAATTTGTTGGTGCCATTTTTGATGAATGATAGATGCATTTTGATCCACAGGTCAGAAACAGCCAAATACCAGCAATTGTCTCTACAGTGCCTCAACCATTAAATGTGCGTCAGCTTATTTTATCTTCTAGGTGAACAGAAATGCATCTATCAACTTACCAATGACAAGAAATTCACACGGAAACAAATTGGTCTTATTTTTCTTTCCATTATTCAGTCATAACACTTTTGAGAAGAGAATGACATTTGTTTTATGATTTGCTGTCATTTGGCTTCTCTTCCCATATCAGACTGAACGAAACAATATTGCAGCATTCTGCTGTTGTGATCTCACCAAATTTTGACATATGTTTAGTATTTGGCTCTCAGGGCCACTGTGTCACCAGGTTCATCCTTGGATCCATGTTGGAGTGTGTGTGTGAGCACGTGCGTGAGCATGTTTGGGAGCTCATATGCAATCACATTTGGACATTTGTTTTCTGCTAACAGAACATATGTTTGAGACGGAGTTTCCCTTTCTTTTTGACACATTTTCTGTGATTAGATGCATTAAGAAATACAACAGCATTAGAAATTAGAATGGGTATGTATTTGTAAACATCAGCTGTGGTTATGGCAAAGACCTTTCTATCAACTGAAATGTGTCTGCTCGAACCACGATCCAACCAACAAGACACATTTTCATTTACTTTATAGCACAGTTCAAATCATTACAGAGGAAAAAAAAAATCTTTCCCCATAAAAAAATAAAAATGGTGAAATAACACAGAGCTTATTTGAACATTAAACTATCCTCCATAAAAATGTCAGCCTAACTGGATTACTTCCATCAATGCTGCAAAAATGGTATCAGCAAATGAGATTTTGATGGTGGCAGTTGAAAAAAAATTTTTTTTAGTATTTCATTCTTGTGGTTTATGAGGTTACTAAACCCTCAATGTAATTATGGTTTGACACTTTCTATCATTTTTTATTTATAGTCTTCTAAAGGAAGTGGTGTAAATTGCATTCTTTAAAACATCATTGAACATGCTTTAAGTACCCAAAATGTCACAGGGAGTGAAATATGATGACTCAAAATATGAACAAGTCTCTGGATACAGATTTAAGAGCTATGAAAACTGGAGACAAAGGCTCTGCTCCAAGTTACGTTTGCTCAGACAGGCTTCATTCTGTAGAAATCTAGATTCAGGTGACATGAAAGATATTTGGGTATAATTTTTGTTATAAATCAAGTATGATACTGAAATAAAATAATATCACTCTCATATACAAAAAGTAATACAAATGTTTGTAATAATGACTTCTGGGTGGCAGTATAGTGTAGCACGTAAGTAGCACATAAGGCCTATGGATTTAAACAGAACCAATTCAAGTTCTGTTTAAAACAGAAAGATATTTGGGTATAATTTTTGTTATAAATCAAGTATGATACTGAAATAAAATAATATCATTCTCATATACAAAAAATAATACAAATGTTTGTAATAATGACTTCTGGGTGGCAGTATAGTGTAGCACATAAGTAGCGCATAAGTAGCACATAAGGCCTATGGATTTAAACAGAACCAATTCAAGTTCTAGCTTTGTCATGTGTTGGTGTTAGCTGTGTTACCTTGGGCCACTGACTCACATTTGCCTTTCATCTCCCTTAGCTATACAATGATAATCACAATAATAGCTAGTGTATACCGCATAGCTGTTGTAAGAAATTAAATGAACTAATCCACAAATGTGCTTAGTACAGTGCCGGATGCAAGGAAATGCTGGAAAAAATATTGGAATTCTTAAATAGAGGAGAATATCATACTTATTGAAACAAGAGATTCTAAACACCACACTAATGGTAACAGGGAGGCAATTGGGAAAATGTGGTACCCATGCAGCTGCAACTGTGGAAATCAATTTAAAAAAACTCAGAACAGGATTCCATATGCTCCTGAGATCACTGGTTAAGAAATAATCTCTGGAAACATCTGTAGGCATTCTTGCTTTCAAAAGCTCAATCTGTCTGGCTTGCCCATTGATATTCATTCACATTCATTCAATGTATTTAGTAGATCTTTGATGAGGTAAGGTAAATTCCAATTTCTAAAAGCTATTTCCTCCATAGGCTACTAAAGATGATTGCATTTCAATGAATGTATTTTGAATGAAAAAGCCTGAACTTGAATATCTATTCATCACCAGAATATACTACCAACATTACTGGTAAAATTCCTATGAGCTACTTGATAAGCCAGAAGAAAAATTTAGGCAGCAGTGAGGAGAAGAAAATCATTATATATATTATATTATGTTTCAGAAGCTCCTTACTGGGAAAATAAGGTTTAGGATTGGATAAGCATGATCAGAACTGAAAGACCAGAGGAAAATGGAAAGAAGCAAATGGATCTTAATGCTAAAACTAGAGTATAAACCAAATTGGCCTAGTTTCCTGGGTATCTAGAGGCAGTTCAGTAGGAACAGTACAAATACAGTAGAACCTCCACAGTCGACCACCTCCCTACATTGGCCACCTCCTTAAGGTGACCTAATTTTCACCACATGTTCATATACTGCACATGCATCACATGTACATGTAGTGGGCCTAGTTCCTTATGTTGACCACCTCCATATATCAACTGGTTTGTTACAACCCCCAGGGTGGTCAATTCCAGACCCTAGGGATTGTAACAGAATTGTATCTCCAAAGCAGAATTGAGTGCAATGCTTGTAATAAAGAACAGATGCAGACAGTCATGTTTCGAAGGTGGTTCTACTTTGGATAACACTTTGTATAAATTAATATTAGGTCCTTTGTCTGAGGGGTTTCTATTAATACCTCTTTGATAATACAAAACAAATGTTAAATGCAAGAAAAATTTGGTCTGCATTTCAACACTTATACAAATCTTCCCATTTCAATGAAGACAATTACCTGACTGATCCACAGTGGCTGGCAAATCTATGCTCTTAACAACCCATCACTCTAAATGAACTATTAGAAAATAATTTCATGAGTGGACAAAATGTATTTCAAATACAGGGTGGACATAAAGTTCACGTGCAATTTACCATGTTAAGCTATTTTAAATTGCATACGAACTTTATGTCCATCCTGTATATGGTTAATGTTGCAGATTTTAAAACAAAAATAAAAGTTGTTTGAATATCTTACAAAACTGCAGCTGTCCTATTTGATAATTCAAATGAAATTGAAACAAAAAAGTCTTTGCCTCAGTGGTCTACATTGGTAGCTCTGATTTGGAAAGTATTCTTCATTTTGTCTTTCTACAGTGAATTGAAGTAGGAATATAACACGGATGGCCCATCATCATCAAAGTGATCTGACCTTTGCTTGTCTGGGCTACATGGCCCTGGGAGTGCTGAGTTGGCAACATCCTCTGTTCTCATCTTTCTTTTGGCCATTGGCTGAGCATGGTAGCCGGGGTTAGTAGTTCAGTCTGCTGCTGTGAAGCTGGGTTTTTCTTCTGTGAAGCTAATTGAAACTGCAACACTGGCCTCATTATCATCTTGTAAAACCTCTTTGAGCTAACTGGCTCGGACAGCCATGGTTATATGCTAAAATTAAAGGCAAGATGATTCAAAGAATTATGGTCTTAGAATTTGAGCCATTTTCTCCATATAAAAACATGTAAGATTAAAACTCAGGGCATAATTCATTTACATGTACTGATAATGGTTATCCAATTAGCAACTTTTCACATTTACCATCAGCATGGGTTAAGTAGGAATTGATGAGCCAAAAGAGATCTCTGAGACATTTTGCTTTGAGCAATCATAATGTCACTCTTCTTATAATGGTCATGTTTAAGTCACATGGACAAGCAGAATGCCCTAGGGTTGATTTGTTTTCAAGCCCAATGACAGTAAGACCATTGTGCAATTAATTGGATTGGTTTAGGTTCAACCTGATTATATTACTAAGATTACACATAATAATAGTAATAAACAAATAAAGTTAAATAAATTTATCACGTTGCGTGCTCTGTCACTACTTTGATCTAAATCAGTAGTTATCAACATGGGCAATTTTGTCCTATCGGGGGGACATTTGGCAAGATCTATAAATATTTTTTGACTGTCACCATGGGGGTAGGGGAGGAAGTGATGGTACTATGGGAAACCAGTGGGGGGTGTTGTCAGACATCCTGCATTGTGTAGGACTCCATAGAAAACCATTTAACCCAAGAACCAACAACACTGAGGTTGTGAAACCCTGAAATAAATGATCATATCTGCACCAAAGGATCTGATCAGTTGAGTAGCATCTTAGTTATTACTATGGCTGAATAGAAAAATTCAGCATGCTGAAAGAGTTTGTCAAATACATTTTTCAGGACATTTCTAAATATAACATATCTTTTGGTGATGAGTTTGGGGATATAACAGGCACAGGAGAAGGTAAAATTTAAACATTGTTATGTATAGAGTACTCCATCATAATGAGTCATTAAAAAGATAAGTGCTAATTTATAGCAATAAAGACTGATAAGAATTATTGGCAAGATAATCTATAAGCTAGCTAGTTTGCTTCTATAACATGGAATGTACTTAAGTAGAAGGCTTCTCTGATTTACAGGCAAATGATCACTTTATACCAGTTTTGCCTGTATATTAAAACATCTTAAAATTTTAATAATTTTCTTCTCTCATTTGACCAAAAATGGATTAATGGAATATAATATAAGTCCTCCAAACAGACTCAAGTTTATATGAAAACCTTTAAAAATTTATAAAGAAGCATCACAAATCAATAGTAAGGAGATGTTATAGGCAATAATGTTGATTTTGAGATAACTAATTGTTTAGGAGTTGGAGAAAAATTATGATTTTTGACTTTTTTCAATATATCAAATAAAATTACAGATTTAAAATTAAAGTGTTACCAAAATGAGCTAGGAGAAAATTAAATAAATCTGGTCTCAAATGTGTGAAAATTTCTTCATATTCTTCTACTGTGGCAGTTGAAGAAATACAAAGAGAAATCTCAATAAAACATCCTTCTGTTAAAGAATTTACACTTCTGTTTTTTAAAACCCTAAATTATCATTGCTCTTCAAAATTTGTAATGGAAGTTGTAGCCATTGCAATTAGGGAAGAAAAGGCGATCAAGGGTATTCATATATGGTCAGATGAGATCAAACTTTCACACTTCACAGATGATATGATTGTATATCTGGAAAGTACCAGGGATTCTACTACAAAACTCTTAGAAGTGATCAAGGAATACAGCAATGTATCAGGTTACAAAATCAACACTCATAAATCTGTAGCCTTTATATACAATAGCCAAGCTGAAAAAACAGTCAAGGACTCTATTCCATTTACAGCTGTGCCAAAGAAGATGAAATATTTGGGAGTTTACCTGACATGTTTATTTGGAGTGGCTGCTCTTGGCAACTGGGGTGCAGCTCTGTAGCGTTCCCTGCTCTTCCTTGGCCAGCTGCACAGCCTTCCTCCTGAGACTTCCCTGTGCTTTGGGGCCTGCTTTCTTGAGTCTGCCTTTATCTTTTTTAAAAATTTACTTCTAGGCTGGGCATGGTGGGTCACACCTGTAATCCTAGCACTTGGAAGGCTGAGGTAGGTGGATTGCCCGAACTCACAGGAGTGAAACCTCGTCTCTAAAATTAGCTGGGCATTGTGGCAGGTGCCTGTAGTCCCAGCTACTTGGGAGGCTGAGGCAAGAGAATTTCTTAAGCCTATGAGTTTGAGGTTACTGTGAGTATGACACCATGGCACTCTACCAAGGGTGATAAAGTGAGACTCTGTCTCAAAAAAAAAAAAAAAATTACTTTCTCAGAGTCTTTGGTTATAGTGTGTGTGTGTGTGTGTGTATATATATATATATATTTGTTGTTGTTAATTAGCTTTATTGTGATAATCATTTCACAGTGTATATGTACTATATCAAAACATCACATTTGATATCTTAAATATATATAATTCTTTTTTTGTTCCTTTTTTAAAATCATGGCTGTGTACATTAATGCAATTGTGGGGTACAATGTGCTGGTTTTATATACAATTTGAAATATTTTCATCAAACTGGTTAACATAGCCTTCATGGCATTTTCTTAGTTATTGTGTTCAAACATTTGTATTTTGCATTTAGCAAGTTTCACCCTTCTAAGATGCACCGTAGGTGTGGTCC
>CAUYRH010066680.1:0-21361 GCA_963574655.1 Perodicticus potto | reverse complement strand
TTTATTTATTTATTTATTTATTTATTTATTTATTTATTTATTTTGAGACATAGTCTCAAGCTGTCACTCTGGATAGAGTACCGTGGCATCACAGCTCACAGCAACCTCCAATTCCTGGGTTCAAGCCCCAAGCCAGTCTCTTGCCTCAGCCTCCCAAGTAGCTGGGACTACAGGTGCCCGCCACAACTCCCAGCCAGGCCATTTTTTGGTTGCAGCCGTCATTGTTGTTTGGTGGACCTGGCTGGATTCAAACCCACCAGCTATATGTGGTTGGCGCCTTAGCATGTTGGGCCACAGGCGCCGAGCGAGTGTATTATTTTTGATATAATCTTAAACCTTTTAACTTTAAATATAATAGTGTATTTAATTTACATTTTCTTGACAAAACTACTATACTTGGTATAAATTCTATGGTTTGATTTACATTTTCTGTTACATATTTCTTTGGTTGATTTTCTATGAAAACTGCAGCAAAGATATTATATTTTAAATTTATAATACATTCTCGAAGTTAAATGTTTTCATTTAAAGTTTGTATTTTTTACATAAATGGGCCCCAGGTTAAAGTTCTGCCCAACTAGCTGCTCCTTAGTCTTGGATGAACTAACCAGTCATACCTGAAATTAGATGACTGGTCTACATGCTCACCTATTAGTAAATTTTTTATTATCGTGTCTCTTGCATTCTACAATTCCATTCCTGGAGTTCAAATTATTTTTTGCCAACTATTTTTGCAGAACAATTGTTTCCTCAATGTGTTTGATGAGAAATAGTCTCCAAAGTCAGTTAAGTATGGAAAACAGTACATGTAAAATGCCACGTAAGAGATTTAAAATGGTCACTTGTATGGAGTGGAGTCTGAGACACAATGAAGTAAATAAATCCTTTTAATTTTTTTAAGCAGCCAATTTGGCCACACAGTTTGTTATGTGCCTGTGTGTTCAAGCGCGTGCATAAAACCTGTTAACATTCCAGTTACTTTTGTAAATTGTGCTAAAAACATTTTCTTTGTAAAATGTTTTTCTAGGTCAGTGATCCTCAGCCTCATCACTGTAGATATTTGGGGATGGAAAATCCTTTGGGAGGGTGAAGGCTGTTGTATTGTTCATTGTAGGATTTTTAGCAACATCTTGACACTTACCCACCAGATCCCAGCAGCAGTTAAAAGTGTCTCCAAAGATCTCCCTGTACGCTGGGGAGCAACATCGCCCCGAGTTTGCAATGCCACACTCTTGTCTGGCAATGTAAAAATTAAAAATAATTTTCCACCCAGGTTTGCTCTTATCAAAGGAAGTTTGGAGTATCGCAATGTACATTTTGATGGCAGAGCTGAGATGAAAGACAAGAAAATAGAGAATATTCTCACGCCGATTTCTTCTTTCTGGCTCAGAGGAATGAATTATACTCTATTTGCTTGTAAAGTCAGGGCAATTATCTGATAAGAGAGAAGTTCACTTCATACTTAAAGAAAGAAAAATACTCTCCTATCTCTTAAGCTTTGTAATTTTGCCTTCTCTCTTCCCATCACAAATATTTAAAGATTCCCTGGCCCTGTTCTTAACTCACGTCCACATAAATTTTTACTATTTTCATAGGTTCAAATAATACTCCTGTGTGATATACATCTAAATTAGTGTGTCATCATCCACAAACTTCCATCTGAATTGAAAACATCAAACTCAACATCTTATTTCCTGAAGTCCGTTATTCATCTTTAATCTACTGAAGCATCACCAGCCTTCTCTTTTACCATCTTCTTTGTGGAGGAGTCAAATTGTCATATTTAGTCTTTGTTTGTTCATTGATTTTTTTATCATTCCCCATTATTATCATCATTCCCTACTGAGGATCTTTGTGAATTTCAGTCATGCCCTGTCTGGTCAGCCAGCCACAGTCTCTTATTGAATGCTTTATTGACAAAGGCGTTGAAGCTCCCCTTCAAAAAAGGTATCCATCCATTTAATTTTTCTTCTTTCACACATACAAAAATATTCACAGTACATTCCCTGTGTACCAGGCATTGTGACAAGCGTCAGACGTAAAGTGTCAAAGAGGACAGGCATAACTGCTTGCCCTGTGGAATCTACATTGTAGTGAAGGGAACAAAAAAAGCAAGAAGTAAGCAAAAACGTTAATCAAATAAATATAAATCATGATAAGTTCTTGAAAAGATAAAAAAAGAAGAAGAGATAAAGAAGAAAAAAGAAAAGATTAAAAGATATTAAGATGGAGTGTAACAAGAGGAGTAAGAGGCAAGTTCCAGATCTAGGTGAGCCCTGGAAAGACCCTAAGGGTGGGTATTTCATCACTTGATGAAATAGGTAGGTATCTCTTAACGGAGATTTGAGCGAGCCTTATAGTCGGAGCTGAATGAAAAGTCTATGTAAGCCTTGCATCTTTGCATCTGGTGCTGGAGGTCTGAACTCAGCAGGACAGAAAGTTGGGAAGGGAAGACGGGTGTGATGTGGGGGAGAATAAAAAGGATGGATTGTAACTTGCACAGTCTCTCACTGCCTTCAAGCTGCCAACATCGAGGATTGAAGTGACCTTCAGGATAAATAGGGACCCTTGTCATAGAGTTCATGCACCTGGCTAAGGAGCTAAGGAATCAAAGGAGGATCTGGCAGCCACTGAAAGAACTTTAGGCTCAAGTGCTCCTCCTTGCAAAAAAGATAAATCCCATATGAGTTTGATAAGAGCAAAGCCGTGTGAACCGCAGCAGCACCTGCACACAGCTCTCCTGCTCCAGCTGTCCATATGTGAAAATTATGCTTCTAATGCTCCTCTCTGCCTTCCAAATCTCAGCCCAAATATCCCTTCTGTTCATTTCTAATTTGGCACTCTGCAGGGAAGAGAATTCTGGAAAAAGCGGTTTCCACTTATGAAAATCAACACAATAAAATCCCACCATACCAGTGAGGCAAGGGAAGAGTGTGTTCCAGGCAATCAGACTAATATACGTGAAATCCGTGAGTCGCTAACATAGTTGGTGAGTTTGATGAGTTGAGCATTTGAGAATAAAAGTTAGTGGACAACAGAAAAATGGCAAGAGAAGAGCATGAAGTAACATTAAGTCAGAGGCAAGGCTGAGATTGTGAAATGTGACGGGAGTTATGCCAGGTGACATGGTCAGCGTCTTCTTCAAAGTCTTTTTTTCTCTCCCCACAGTTACGTTCAGGTTTCCTGACTGCATTCTAGCTCCAAAGCGAGGTTGCAACATTTAAAGCAGTTTTAAAAAATTCCACTGTTGGGCTACGCTGCCAGAGATTACACTTTTTATTGGCCTGAGCTACATTCCTGGACCTGTTGAAATAGAATAACATAGAGATGAGCTCATCAGGGCACTCCTGTTTATGTGCGCACTTTCATTAGCAGCTAAGACTTACCTTTTCTGAGGTCCTGGGCGATGCAAAGTTAACATAGTATAGAGAGATGAAATTCATTAGAATATTTATTTATGACAATACACTTCAATTTTGCTAGCAACTATTTGTACTCTTAATAGAAAAAAGATCTAGATGACCTTTTCAACTTGAGATGACTTACTATGTGAATAGATTTGCCAGTCATTTCCCTTTATCACCTTCCTGCTTATCCCAAGTTTGGAATACTATAACTCTTCTTCACTCCTACACTCACACCCTCTAGCTTCTTCACAGAAAATAAAGTAAGATTGAATGTGACGTGTAAGGAGAATTAAGAATTGTATTTTAAGCTGGGTGTGGTGGCTCATGCCTGTAATCCCAGCACTTGGGAGGCTGAGGTGGGTAGATTGCCTGAGGTCATGGCTTTGAGTCCAGCCTGAGCCAGAGGGAGACCCTGTCTCTAAAAATAGCCGGGCATTGTGGCGGGTGCCTGTAGTCCCAGCTACTTGGGAGGCTGAGGCAGGAGAATCACTTAAGCCCAGGAGTTTGTTGCTGTGAGCCATGGCGCCATGGCAGTCTACCAAGACTCTGTCTCAAAAAAAAAAATTGTATTTTACCCCCTATTAGACCCTTCGAATATTCCTAATATAATAATAGAAAGACTATTTGGTCATTTTGTTTCATCCGACTGACTACGCATTGCAGGTATCGCCCTGGGGTGCTGAAAAACAGATAGGTGAAGAAATAGGATATGATTAATTTTTAGTTTCAACTAAAATTTAGTTTCAATTAATTGCCTCCACCATGTTCTATCCCCTTTCTACTACCCAACTTCAAATAATTCAAGGTAATGTTACTAAGCCAATATTAGGTTGGGTAAACTTTAGTAATTTCATAGTAGATACTTATGTAGGATGTGAATATTCAGTATGCAGATTTATGGAAAGTATCTATATGGCAATATCAGAGTAATAACATAAGAGTAATGTTTCCAAAGTCCATTCATCACTTCTGTCCCATTACTGTGTAACTTGGGCTAGGTCACTTTATTTCTTGGTGTGTCAGAATTTGTATCTATCAAATGGCGATAATACTGCACCATTGTAACATATATAATACTGCAAATTGTGAAGATTCAGTGAGTTTTTGTATATAATTCTTAGACCAGCACTGGAAACAATAAATTTGCTTTTCATAAGTGTATGATGCATTCACACACATAGATCTGTGCATTATATGTATATATATCATTTTAGTATATGTTTCTTTCTGAATGGGTATGTATATGTAGTTATCATCTTTCATGTAAAGGTTCTTGGAAGTTATACATAACCAAGAACTCATTAAATTACCAAATAATACATAGTATATTATTCGTGAGGACCTGCACATTTGAGATTTGTTGGTCTGCTCAGAGGAGGGAATGTGACTCTCAGGTACTATTCTTATTTATTCATTGTATCACTGAGAGATTTTTGAGTTCTTGTATGGAATAGAAAAGAAAGTGATAGTCTCACAATTGTAATGTAGCAGCATAGCATTTCAATTATTATCCTGTTTGGAAAAGGTTATGGTCTCAAAAAGGTAATTTTTATTCAGCATTATCACAGGGTATGCAACTGATTCTGTTCATTTCAGTACAGGGAATCAGAATCTTAGATGATGAATCTCTTTTCAAAGAAAACACTTTCAGCTTTGGAAAGTAATTTATGAGGCTACATTGATGTCATGAACAGAATAATGAATGGCAAGAGATAGCGGCGCTGACCCCTTATTTACCAATGACCCCTTTCTTCGATATCTATTACTTTAAGAAGTGTTTATTGGTCCTTTTTTTCTCCTTCATGTGAGAAGAACAACCATGGCGCTCCTCTTCCCAAGGTCATGTTGGCCTTTCTCTTCCCCCTACTGCTTTTTCCTGGAGCTATAATTACACATACGTCGCTGAATCCCAGCCAGAAACAATGATCAAATACTGCTTCAAGTAGAAATCATCTTCCTTGGTGCTTAATTTCAGAAGACTGTGCAGTAAGCAAAGAGACTGGTTACCTCAGATATCCTCAGTCGTTCCAATGGGACCACAGGCCCTTGGAATTGGAATTTCAGAGCCAAAGCAGATGGAAGAATTTACCTGATCAAGACTTACCATTTTACAAAAAAGGAAATCAAGGTTCAGAGAGGTAACATGGACACAGCTGAGTCTACGCCATTTTCTTTCCGATAGACTAACTGTGATGGTCAAAAAAAAAAGAGTCACCATAATCATAATTAGAAAAGACTGACAATTTTACTTAAAGAGGCCAAGTAATTATAATAGGAAATACAAATTCTAACAGAAAATATAAAACTGATGCGAAGGAAGAAAAGGGCTGGGGACAAAGGGCACTACAGGTGTCGTACTAAGGGAAGCCCTCAGAAAGTGTGAACTGATACCTCAGGTCTGAAGAGTTTTAAATCCATCCCTGCTACAAGATAAAAACAGTAATAGTAGTTTTAATTTCCTCAAATGGTCAAAGTTCTAGAAACTGTACCATGTGAGACATAGTTGAAGAAATTGTGGATTCTTGGGCTATGACAGAAAGGACTTCGTGAATACAATAGTAATATGTACAGTCTTTGAAGAACTGTTTCATGAAAAGGGAACCAAATAGATTGGGGAACTACGGAGGAAACAAGGGGAAAGAAGGGAGAGACACTTTTTTGCTGAATATAAAAGATCCAGAAATGAGCATCCCAGGCAGTGGGAGCGTCCAAACAGAGGGAGGAAGACCGAGCTTCAGAGAGCAGTGTCCAGGGTCTAGAAATGCCTTTTAGACAGTGAGTTATGGAAAGTTCTTTCAAATAATGTTTGAGACCCTCTCCCACTGAGTGTCTGTGATTCACAGCACACTGTTAAGGACAGGCACAGTTTATTTGTCAGATGGATAGTCAAAATGAATAATTCCAAGTTAAAATAAGAATGGTTAAAATATCAAATGGCCCTGTTCCTTCTTTCGTACTTAAAAATAATGCCGTTCTTTAAAATCTGTTCTAGATCCATTGAAGATTTTTCATTCCCATCTGACTTGCAATTATCTTAATATTATTTTCTTTAACACACAGTTTGGACTTTAGAAACAGCTTTTAGAGCCTTAACCATCTCATGCTTGTACTCCTTCTAAACACCTTACCCATCACATTCAATTTGTCTTAATGATCTAACACATTCTGTTCCATCTCACTCTTGTAATATGTAGCACATTTTATTTTAATTAGTTATTTGAATGTCTATCTTCTCCACCGGACTGGGGGTTCCTTGAAAGCAAACATGTTGTTTTGCAATCCAGTTCTGTAACTATATAAGCAGTGCCTCTCAGGGTACGTGGCATGTTTCCAGAAAATGTTTGCAGATTAATTAAATTAATGTAAGATAAATAAACATATGGGGTAACTTAGAATGCCACTCTTAAAGATCGAGGGCATGTCTTAAGTTTCATAGTTCTCCAGAGCTCTCGTTGAATTACACAACATGGAACAAAGACTAAACATCGGTGCATGCTATGATTTAACTGAGTTAGCCCTTAGCTTATTTTCATCGTGTTGTACTATAGAACCATGTTATCCTGCATTATGTTTTGTTTTTGTGTGCCTTCCAGGGACAACCATATAATGTAAATCTACAATTTATTGTGTATAAAGTTATTATCACTTATATTCTTCTACAGAATTGAAATCTACTATTTTCCAGGTTGCTATGCAAGAAAATCTAAACATAAACACCTACAGGGATAAGGAATTAAAAATCAGGTGACCTTGACTCTAATGGAAATTTAATGTAATTGGACTATCTCACCATAAACAGAAAAGAGGGACTGTCAAGCTGGGTTTCTTCTAAATTGCTTTCATAGTATCCCTCATTGGTCGAGCATCCAACAAGCATTTATCAAATATCCCGTCTACAGAAAGCTCCATAGCTGCTGCTAAGGTTAGGAAGATAAGCCTTTTACTTTTCCTTCAGTAAAAATGGCAATAGTAAGAACTAACATTTATGTCATTCTTCTTCTTTTTTTGTTTTGTTTTTGCTAGTCATTGTGCCAAGCTCCAAATATAAAATATAATCATCTCATTAAATTTTCATAGCAACTGAGTAAAGAAAAACATTCTGATATTACAGACGAGGGAACACAGGCTTAGAGAGATTGACTGTCCAGTCAGCCAATTTCCAACCCCCGAGGAGGCCTGGATTTCCCCTGGGGCAGGCCAGCTCTGCAGCAGACTTTAGGACTTTCCTAGTTGTCTTACATCTCACTTTTATTCACGAGGGAGCATCTTTATCCAGAGAACCTATTTCCCCTGAGCAGTTGCATACCCAAGTCTTGTTTAAATATATTTCGCACAAGGTATTTTATTGGATAAAGTAGGTGAAGTTTTATTTTTAGAATTACAGAGAACATTACAAACTCGGGATGTAACAAGAACATTTTGCTCCTCCCGCCCCCCACCTCATACCTCAATAGCCCTCTAGTACTTTTTTCACTTGGATGTGGAGTCCTGATACCAGGTTCTTCAGCAGGGGTGACTTACAAAGCCCTGGGTGTAACAACGATGGTGTGTGCTCAGTCTCTGCCCTGCCACTTGCTGTAAATGGTGATGTAAGTTGAGACTTTATGTTCTAATCTGTGAACAGAACAGGACATGTCTATTAAAAATAAAAGATACCAGCCTCATTAAAGGCATCTGGTGACAGTGTCATCCCGACTACTAGAAAAAATTCTAATGGGCAAATTTCAATAGCCTTGCTGAAGACACCATTGTTCATTCAATCAGGACTGATATTCAGCCAGCAGGCCTTAGGAAGCCAGAACTGGTGATCTAAATATTTAAATATTTCCATACTAAGAAGTTGCTTCTCTGGGTTCTGAGTGCTTCTCTGCTTCCCAGATTATTTCCCTTCCCCACTTGCCCAGATACCCCTGTCCTCCAAGTTGTGCGAAAAATAAAAGGCCATGCCTGGCCCAGCAGGAACCCTCCTGACTCCTGTTCCAAGTCCACAGTTTACAGCCTTGCTAACTAACCAGAACCTTTGCTATACTGTAAAATAGAAAGTGACTCTGACTTTTAACAAATATTTTTTGAGCCTCTCAGAATGAGACATGCATGGCCCTGTCAGAGAATTCAAGGTCTCTGCACAACCTTTTGCAAAAGAGAATCACTTTCAAAGGAATAAGAAGTAGCGCTAGCAGGTGTTTTAGAATATCATTACAGTCTGATTTTTGTGTAGCATACTGAGAGCAATCAGTATGCTGCACAGTTTTAACTGTTTTAACGCTATCCTCTCTACCACCTAAGTAGCTTAGGTTTAGTGAGAATTGGAGATTTAAGCATGCAGTTGTATTTTCCTCTATAAGGTATAAATTGTTTGCATTCTCCTAAATAGTTTATAAACTCACAAGAAACCTTGACACCTGGATTCCCATTGACATTTGGATCTTGCTGAATGCTGCGTGTGCTGCAAAAGCATTTATCACTTTACAGCAATTTTTTCTTCACCTTAGTCACTAATGACTCATTACTAACCCATTATGGCTCAGCTATTCAACTTCTTTATAGCATAAGCTTGTATTTTATTTTCAAAAAGTCTGCTCTTTCAATTTAAACCAGAGGAGCCATTGATATACAGATGCAAAATATGCTTGAGTAAGCTTTCACATGGGAAATATTTTTCTGCAACATAAAACTTGTTTCATTAAAGGAAAGTAAAAATTTTGACATCCAGAAATTAACCGATCAAAATCTTAGTCATTAACAGATTACCAAATGGAGTGTAAATATACAAGAGAGAGCAGTTTGAGCTGAAGACAATATGAGACCAAAAACTTGTGATACTAACAGTAAAACATATTTCATAGTTAATAGCCTATTCAACTAATAGATGATAAATCACACATTGAGAAATAAGCTTTATTGGCGAGATCGTATATGGAAAGACGACTTTCCTGCCACCCTCTTGGGCTCAATAGTTGGGTCTATGAAATAAACTGACAAAAGGCAAATTAATATAAGAAAATATAGGTGTATTTATTAATTTTTCATATTACATGCATGTGACATCACTGGAGGAAATTAAACAGCCACCCAAATTAGTAAGATTTGAGAACTTATATATCATCTTAATAGGAGAATGGCTAGGGGAGGTAGGGAATTTAGATGAGAGTAAATGATTTGTAGGAAAAATGAATGAGTCAGATGGAATACCCTTCACCTAGGCCTGGAAACAACAAGCTCCTTTCTCTGGGCCTAAGCAGGCTCAGAAACAAATTTGATCGATGTTCCATCAAATCCGCCACTCCCCAGGAGGAGCAGAATGCCCCAAACAAGACCATATTTCTATACAATGGCAATTTTAAAATTAACTTCAGCCCACAGGCCTCCGGAGCCAATGGCTGTGACAAATCTTAGACCTACATTTTATTTCTCCAACCACCCCCTGCCTGCCAGAAGGAGAAAGCACATAAAACCTCCTTGACAGCCCAAATCAGCATCTCTGTCCTGTGCTGTGGGCTTTGCTGTCCTTCTTGTTATCTGTCAATAAAATCTGTCCTGTCGCTTACTCATGGTGGTCAGTGAATTCAATCTTTGATTCCCCAAATCTAAGAACCCAGCAGAGATATTCCAATAAAAAGTCCTTTCATGAAGAGATGGAAAATATAGTTTGTGACAAAGTGTGTGGGGGAGGGTGCTGTTGACTTCTACTCTACTCTGATAAGAGTCTTTCTCTTCTGGTGTTGAAATAGTCCAAGGTCTGTGTCTGAGCTCTCTGCTCAGGGGTTTATATAGTCCCAGGGGGTTGGTTTGGGGGAACTCTTAGGGCATGGGTCTTCCTTATAGCCAGCTGTCCAGTGAAGACTCTGGCCCTGGAAACTGACATGACATTGGCCAGTCAGAAGTGCAGGAGGAGAAGACAGCAAGGCCATCCATGAAATGGACTAGTCAGAAGAGCACAGGAAGGAGACAGCAAGACGCCAGTATCTCCACTGCAGGTGTCCAGCCCTTCCAGCAAGCTGGTTCCTCCACCTGCCACAGCATCAGCACCGCCAGGGCTAAGGCGGCAGGTCGTTGGGCCACCTTTCCTGCATCAATAGGTTCATAGAGAATGGGAACATCAGCATATTAACCATAATTGGTCAGTTCATTATAATCCTGCAAAGAACTTGTAACTGTAAGTCTCTCCCACATTGTGTATGCTGTAGCTCAAAGAAGTTTCCAGTTCTATTTACCTAGAAAGATTTTGTGCATTAAAATAATTTTCTCCATCAAATTTTGTAGTTACTTTATAAAAGCTTGAATCTTAAGTGGGAATTTGATTACTTTCCGTGTGCTGCCTTCAAAGTGCCCTGTGCGATTATACAGTTGGATGGACACTATGGGGGATCTAAATGAGGGGTTTGTTTTTAAGCATAAATTAGGGTAAAACAAGTTTAAAGATCATGCCACTCATCACTGTTCCCTAAGGATTTGTTGGCTGTGAATTTTCAAACAAAGAACACAAAATCAGAAAAATTTCACTGACATTATCAACATGAGTACAAACATATTAGCGAGGATCCCTGAGGATCCCAGAAGATATTTGATAGTTAAAAAGAGAAAACTGCATAAAGGTACATAGATTAGATGAAATTTATTCCAAAACATACTGAAACTTATCTCCACCTAATGTTGAAGGAACCGAAGCTTACTTTATTGATTCACATTTTTAAAGAAAGCTTCCTTTCTGAAAAGAGCCTTTTGTAGAATTGTTACATATTAGAAATTTAAAGATAGCTACTTTTTTCTTTTTTGACCATTTTATAGACCATTTCATGTCTCCCAAGTCATGAGTTAGCTTTATTTTTACTTTCCCAAAGTTACTAAATAGTATTTAGAATGTGATTTACAGGATACAAATGATATTCAGAAAGACCAGATATTCCAAAAATTATTCAAAGAAGGATGAGAAGAAAATATGTCACAAATGAAAGAGAAGGAACATAGAAGTCAATTAGTTAATAAATCAATTCTAATTACTTTCACAAGATTTATGAACTGAAATAGCTTTGTAAAGCAAGCATTAATTCCTAACTCTGTCACTTAATATATAATGTTTACTCCTTTTAAATCTACTTGTGATGCCAGAATGAATCAAACAATGGGGAAGACACTGACAATTTCTAAGGCAAATTGATAGTCAAATTTTGTAACAGGCTTTTGTTACAGGATGTATAAAACTTAGATGAACAAAAAGCAATCAATAATAATTTAAAAATATAAATAATTTTGCAAGATAAACTTCATGATATCATAGGTTTTCAGGAAAGGGAGAGCCTGAGTTATGAAACAAATATTCAAGAGGAATAAAGGAAAAAAATAAAAGAAAAAAAAATGAAAAAAATAGACTTATGCAGTAAATATGTAGGTTGAAATATAGTATTGGAATATGAGCATAAGTTTGACAAGTAATAAAAATACAACAGTTATTTTAAGAGGAATCTAAAATACAAATGTGCAGTCGATAATAATTAAAAAATATGCATGGGACACAGGAGAGACATCTGAATTAATAGGAAGGGCTAAATAGAGTTAACTTAAGAGATAAGTTAACGTCTTATCTTTTAAGACGTTTTTAAGATGTTGCTTTTGATGTCCACAGCAACATTAGCCAGATGGGCAAAGAAAAAATAAAAGGGTAATGATGGCAAGTTCTAGGAAAGGCAATGTGCTTGTGGAAGCTGGGCTGTTTCTGAGCCCTCACAGGACGTGCAGAAGCAAGGCAAGCTCAGACATTACCTTGAAAGTCTTAATGTGGCATTAAGGAGAAACAAATATTTCAACTTAATATGTGATAGGAATTAGAGGAGGATCTCACATAACATAATAACCTGAAGACAAACATTTAAAAACTTCATTATCTCAAGTATCTATCCATTTATGTTTAGACTTCAATAAAGGTGAAGGAGACTCAAGGTATTTCAACCTCAGAGAGAAGTGTGAAGAATAAACAAGGTCTTACTGCCCTAACAGGACCAGTCTCAGTGAAGTATTGGAACAGTAATATCAAAAGGAAAGTACAAACCGAAGTAGACGGCAGAACACATGAAGATAAAAGATCAGGGCAGACCCACAGATGCCCCTGCAGTAGTTCTGGAGGGCAGGTATGTTTCATTTAGCCTACTTAGTGTGTCGAGCAAATACTGGACACATTCCCAACAATAGAAATTAGGATTTCAGAAAAACCCTGAAAATTCGACCTTATCCTGAAAAAATTCAATTGCAACATTGGGTTCACCTTCCTGAATAGCAGACGGCATGCACTTTTCTGCTAAGGAAAGTCCTTTTGAATTCACCAGAGCCCCTCTTTCATCTGCTTAATGCAATTTTGTTACCTGTCTGGTTCCTATATAGATTGGCATGTGCAATCTGCAGTGTGAAATAGTAGTCTTCAAGATGAGATATATAATCCCCAGGGCTCACAAAAATTTTCCAGCATATACGTGGACATGGATGATTTTAAGAGCATCAAATTTCAAATCTAGAACACACATAGACACTTCCCTGAAACTTGCCTGCCTGAGATGATTTTTGGTAGAAGGAACTGACATATTATTCTGAACATTTCCTGTCACAAGTCTCCATCCCTGCCTCTCACAAATTTCAAATCTTACTACATTTTATTGTCCCAGGATATTAAATCCCCTAGATCAACAAAATATAGAAAAATCCATAGTATTAGTAATATCTGCTATATTAAAACAAACCATATATTTGGCTTTATATATTTCCCTATTTTCATAATTGGAAAATTATTTAAAATTCTGAAATCTGCTGGCTGCATTGGCCCTTGCCTGTAATCCTAGCACTCTGGGAGGCTGAGCTCAGGAGTTTAAGACCAGCCTCAGCAAGAGCGAGACCCATCTCTACTAAAAATAGAAAAACTAGATGGGTGTTTTGGCAGTTGCCTATAGTCCCAGCTATGTGGGAGGCTAAGGCAAGAGGATCACTTGACCCCAAGACTTTGAGATTGCTATGAGCTATGATGTCATGGCATTCTACCCAGGGTGACAGAGTAAGACTCTGGCTCAAATTTATGTATAATAATAATAATTTGAAACATGATTTTAGAAATGGTGTAATTTGGCTAGCATTTGTATTTTTTACATTCAAATATCTTATAGAATGTAACCTAAGGATTATGAAAGTGTTCATCTGTCCCTCTCACCTCCCTCTCCAGTTACTGTCAAAAAGCACATCATTGGGGAGACTTACAAGAGCAAAGCCAAGTATTAGTAAGAAATATTGATAAAAGTATTACTTTTTTTCCATCCAGGCTACAAATTCATGGTAAGACTCCTTGCTTTTATTGAGCTACTCTTTCATTCATCCATGTCAGCAATAAAACTAAGAAGTCAATAGTTAACTCAAAAATGTATTTGTATTAAAATATGAAGTCATATTTTTCTTGGTGGAAAGCTAGTCTAATTTAGCAGAGCATTTACCAAGGAGAAAATCTTTGCTATTTAAGTTATGAAACAGATATTGTTTAACAAAATCAACCAAACTTGCAGATAAAATATATCAATAATCAAATGTTTAAATACATTCAAAAGTAGATATAAGGCACATGTTAGGATGAAAGCATTTTATCAAAAAATATTGTATTCAGTATATTAATGAAACTTCTATACCTCCAGAACTTTTGGCTAATTTAATTAAAAAGATAAACAATAGTAATTCGATGGGACTCAATAAACATTTTAGCATCTTTTAAGTCATTAAGAAGGGAAATAGACAACACATTAGTTTGCAAATCTAGTAGATTTGAAATCTTTTGCTTTTAATTATCATGGAAAAATAAGTCAGTTGTATATGAATAGATCAATAAAATCCTTTTCAATGTTATATCACAAAATGGTTTTTAGACTATAGCTCAGTAGGAGTTCAAGGAATTTATAGTATTGCTATTTCAAAATTTCTTCAGTTTACATCAATTTTCTCTGTGAAAGTTTCCTTTTCTCAAGTTTATGTCTGTAAAACAAAAATAGGAACAGAAATGTTACCACTTAATTTTTTATTTAATGGTAATAATCCTTTTTAGGTATACGATCTCACTAAAAATTAAGCCATAACCCTTAACATTTCAGGATGGATTACTTGTCTTCTAACTTTGCTTTATAAGTAATAATTATAAATGGAAACCCCTGCATATTTATGTTTCAATAATAAAAATGAATTAATAATAATCGTAACAAAATGCAATTTACTGTCTTTAATACATTGACCCCATCATAGGGTGAAGTTTTAAAAATTATTTAAATTTAAATACATGTATTGTTAATGCAAATAAGTATAGTAAGATGATCAAATAACATTCTCAGGCATAAATACATAATATATTGAGTAAATTCTTAATGCGGAGATTGGAATAAACATGTGTGTTTAGGAGAAAAGGAAATGATGGTAAATTTGTTATCTTGCTTACTTACATTTTCAAATGGATAACAGGCATCCGATCAATATGGTGTCTCAATTCCAATGGAATTCTATCATACAAGAGTGACCTAATGGTTTCTTTTTAAAATAGCAATATTGACCAAGCATAGTGGCTCACCCCTGTAATCCCAGAAATTTGAGAGAAGGAGACAGGAGAATCACTTGAGGTCATCAGGTGTTCAAGACCAGCCTTTCTCAATAAAAATAAAAATTAAAAACTTAGCTACACCTGGTGGCGTGCACCTGTACTCAAGCTGCTGAGGTGAGAAGAAGCTTGCCTAAGCTCAGGTGTTCATTCGAGGTTGCAGTGAGCTATGGTCTTCTCACTTCAGCCTTGGTGGCAGAGTGAGACTCTGTTGCTAATAATAATAAAAATAAGTCAGGAACAGTAGCTCACACCTACAATTTTAACATTCTGGAAGGCTTTGGTGGGCGTATTGACCAAGCTCAGGAGTTCAAGAGCAGCCTAAGCAAGAGTGAGATTCTGTCTCTACTAAAAATAGAATATAACTAGCCAGGGATGGTGGCACATGGCTGTAGGCCCAGCTGCTCGGGAGGCTAAGGCAAGAAGATTGCTTGAACCCAAGAGTTTAAGGTTGCCATGAGCTACAATGACACCATGGCACTCTAACCAGGGTGACAGAGTGAGACTCAGTCTTAATAATAATAATAATAATAATATAAAATGACAACATTTGTATAAGTTATAAAATTACATACTTTCATATTATTTCAACTTGCAATGGGGACTGCTTTTTAGAGATCCATTTACAAATATGTGAGGATGTGTATGGTTTTCTGAAGAACAAAAAACCTTTTGGGGAAGTATTCAAGAAATAATATTAGAAGATAATTTTTTAGCGAAAATTGAAATGTGAAAGTATCATTGGTTACTAGATCTAATTCCTGATAAAGTAGTTTTTTTTTGTTTTTTTTTTTAATGCCAGCCTTGTCACATGGGAGTCTAAGGCATTGATATATAATGCTTTCGATTATAAGTTGACATAAGTGAATTAGAAAATTAGGCAAGGGTATGTGTTTGTGAGAGGCTGAAGAAAAATGCTAACAGGGAAAGTAGATAAAAGCATTTGAAAATGAGGCGAAAGATCTTTACCAAGAAATCTGTGGAACACTCAGAGAAATTGCAGATGACACAATTAAAAGATACATCATACTCATTGGTAGAACTAGTATTGTTAAAATTTCTTTATGACCTAGAGTGATTTACATATTCAATGCAGTCCCCATTAAATACCAACATTGTATATCACAGATCTACAAAAAAATATATACACTTTGTTCAAAACTAGAAAGTAGCCTGAATAGCCAAATCAATATGGCGCATCATATTACCAGACTTCAAACTGTACTCCAAGGCTGTGGTAATGAAAGCAGCCTGATATTGTCACAAAAATAGAGATATAGGTCAATGGAATAGAACAGAGAACCCAGAAATAAAACCTTCCACAGCTGACTGATCTTTGACAAAGCACACAACAATATACACTGGGGGAAAGAATCTCTATTTAATAAATGATACTCGGAAAATTATATATCCACATGCAGAAGATTGAAACAGGGTTCATATCCCTCAAGACTCATAATAATTCAAGATAGATAGATTTAAATGTAAAGCATAAAACCATAAGAACTCTAGAAGAAAATATTAGAAAAACTCTTCTAGGCAAACATCTTGGTGGCAATTACAGCAACACAAAAATAAATAAGTCAGACGATTAAATTAAAAAGCTTCTGCAGAGCTAAAAATAATCAACAAAGCAAATAGACAACCTACAGAATGGGAGAAAAATGTTTGCAAGCTATGCATCTGATAACAGGCTAATATCCAGAATCTACAAAGATCTCAAACAAATCAGCAAGGAAATAATCCAACTATCAAAACTGGGCAAAAGACATAAATAGAAGCTTTTCAAAAGAAAATCCTGGTAGCACTCAATCAATCTGGGCTAACATCGTGTAGACTAATGACTCATTTTTCTCACCTGAAATTATTTCATTTTAGCCAGGTGCAGCAGCTCACACCTATAAACCTAGCATTCTGGAAGGCAGAGGCAAGAAGATCCCTGGAGCTCAGGAGCTCAAGACCAGGCTGAGCAAGAATGAGACCCTGTCTCTACTAAAAATAGGGAAAAAAGTAGCTATGCATTATGGCCGGCACCCACAGTCTTAGCTACTCAGGAAGCTGAGGCAGGAGAATTACTTGAACCCAGGAGTTTGAGGTTGCTGTGAGCTACGCTGACACCAGGGCATTCTACTCTGGGCAGCAGAATGAGACTTTTTCTCAAAAAAAAAAAAAAAAAAAAATTCACTTCTCATGAAATTCTCAGATTCCTTTCATATTACTCTATCATTTTTAAGCTCTAAATCTTTTAAAAGTGCAATTAACTACATAAGCACTCAAAGTCTGAAATCATTTGCTTGCTAATGACCTGAAAATACTAAGAATTATTTAAAATTCTTTTGTCCCAATAAAGCTTAAACATCAACCTTTGCTTCTCGCAATTGATTAATGTATCTAAACAATCTAATGCTGTTTTGAGCATAATCATCATGTGTTTACCTAACAAGCATGTAAGATTTATATTAACCCTAAAGCATAGTTGCATAACATACAACTTCTCCCTCCCTCCCGCCCTCTAGGACACTTTTCCTATGCTCCAATGCTTTTCAATGTAGCGCTGCTAAAGATGGCAGGAGGCGGGAAGACTTTGGGAAAAAGGGTCTAAATATGTCCAGATATAATATTTATCAGTCTCTGGAGATGGGTGAATTTTTAGTTTGAAAATGCCTTTGGCCTATAAACTGAGTATATCCTTGAAAAACACATTTTTGTTTATTATACCCATTAAGGAAATATGACTAATTCTGAGGCTAAATAGGAAATTGGGGTTATGTGATGTATGTATGTTTTAAAAAGCTGAATGATTCACTTTTTAATAATTTAATGGAATGTTTTAGAGTAAACCCAGATGAAAATTTAAAACTTTAAGAAAAATTCAGAAGTAATGGGTTCCATTTTCTCCATAAAAAGCACCAAAATATTTACACACAGAATGTCGACTGAAGTTTTTAATTTTCATCAATATGGTTAGCATTATAAAACATAGATTTTCAGCTTTCATTTTCAGGTGGCTGAGGAGAAACTGTGTGTCATATTTATAATATCACTTTGTGTTCCGAAAATGGCAGTTCCGTTGTCAGCTTCTTTAGTGTCAAATTCTCAATTTCTATTCCATCTCTATTAATTATACTCTGATGGAAAATGGTTTGTCTTTATATTCATTAAGAATTTTCCAGTGTATTTCATGTAAGAAATCAAAAATCCCACAAGCAATTAGTTATGTCATTTTTCCCCACCACGAGGTCAGTTTGTTCCATGTAAATTTCGAGTGTATCATTTTACCATCTGTATAATTGGCATTGACCACAGTTGTTAAATATTAACTTAAAATGCTCACAGTATCGTCCTGCCAGCGTTAAAACTATTGGGTGCCAGGTGCTTCTTGTGAATGTTGTGTTTGCAATAAAATAACTTCCAACACGAACCGAACCGCTGTGTTTTGTCAAGAAGTTTTAAATCCCTGTAACATTCAGTTTCTTCTTCTTACGTTTTACATGCACTCACATTCACATGCAAAAATATATGTCTAAGAAACAAAAAGGTGCAGAGAAATACAGAGGGAGAAGAGGTGGAGAGGAGGGCGACGGGAAACAAAACAGACTGTGGCCAACTCCAGTACTTTCTCTTGAACATCTCAGAAAACGTGTGTAGACAGGAGAACGAAGGACAGTGGTTATTCTCACCCATGAGCTATTTTTACTCTTCAAAAAATATTGCATCACTTGGAAATTTGAAAGATTATGAGGGATTTTTCTTAATTTAGACGAGAACAGTTCAGACTTCTTCTAATTCAACCAAATGGTTAAATATTTATATTAAAACGTAAATAAGATTCTAAAGAATTTAATTATCTTCTCATGGCCATTACTAATCCAAGTTAAAAAAACAAACACTTGTTTCAAATTAAGAGCACTTGCCTGTCTCATATTAACAATTGTATTTCTCTTATTATCAAATATAAGCAAATTGCTTATACATTGGCTGCTGAAAAATGTTTTAAGAAAGAAAAAAAAAAAACTGTGTTAACATTGTAATACCCAAGGCACATTTGACTTCTGCAATTGCAAAGAGGTTCTCAAATGATCATCTTTTGTCATTGGTATAATCAAATATCACAATTTTACTACAATTTTTTCCATCTTAAAATGAGTATACATTTTGGACACTCTGTTTTTAACCTTTTCTCTGTTTAAAAAATATTGTTTGAAATTATAAACAACAGTGATTAGGAGAATATCGAAATTTTAAAAACATACCTAACCATTATTGTTACTGAAAACTTAATAACGGTCTTTCCAGTTAAAGAAGATAGAATAAAGGCACATATTTAAATTTGTTACATTTCAAAAATCCTGCAAATTGAGTCTAATTTTTAAGTCACAAATCATCATTCAGATCAGAAACTATAATGAACACTTCCTAAGGGAGAAAAACTGGATCATTAAGAAAGGCTGAGCATGTTTGTCTAAATATGGACACAGGGAAGTTCAGAGGCTTTGTAATTGGGCAGATATGACTCGAATTCTCACCTTTACCTAAATTAACTAAGTCACTTTGTGCTAATTATTTAACCTCATTAAAATTCAGTTTCAACATCTGGTTTTTGTTTTGTTTTGTTTTGTTTTTTGCGGTTTTTGGCCGGGGCAGAGTTTGAACCCACCACCTCCGGCATATGGGGCCAGCGCCCTACTCCTTTGAGCCAGAGGCACCGCCCCCTCGACATCTGTTAAAAAAAAATATATCTACCCTCCTCGAGGGAATCACATGAGGAGACTTTGATCTCAGTCTGGGCTCCCAATCACAGCATCACCTGATAATTAAAAATGTCATCTCAGGAGTCACAGGCCCTTCGTGAAAATCACTGCTCTCCCATTCAGCATCTCAATAATCTGGAGCAAATGGTGAAACCTCTCGAAGAACCACTTTCCTCATCTAAAATGGGGAGAACAATGATGCTGGTTAAAACAGAGGGCAGTAAATGTAAACGTAGATTTGGTTTAGAATACGAATTTGCTCAATCTCAGTTGTTGATGTTCTACCCAGCAAATAGATCCAATATCCTCAGGCATTAACAAAAAAAACTGCACAGTTTAGTAGGATATTGCGATGATACAGGATGAAGTTTCTTGTTACACCCCACAGAGCAAAAGCTTCGTCGGATTCACATTTCACGGCTTGCTCCATCTCCATCAAGGTCTTTTCTTTCCAAGTTACTGTCTCCTCTCTGTACCACCACAGACACTAAAATTGTCCTATGAATTGATTAAGGTAATTAATTATCACCCTTTATTTCAGTACCCTTATCAGCCACGAAAAAGTACAGAAGTCACCATTCCATCAAATACTTATCACGCCACGATGTGTTAATGGTAAAAGATCTTATTTGCGACTGTATCATTAGTGGTTTGTCATATTATTAACTCAACAAAAAGTTTCTGTATAAAATAGAATGTGTCTCCCCAGAAAATGAATATGCCTGAACAGTGCTATGTAGGAATCCTGCCTGCTTCATGATCTTGTGGAGAGGATAAAACTAGATAATTTCTTTAAGGCTGCATGGAGACTTTACCTCTTTTGTGTTTACATGGATGGAGCTGGAACATATTCTTCTTAGCAAAGTATCTCAAGAATGGAAGAAAATGTATCCAATGTGCTCAGCCCTAATATAGAGCTAATTTATAGCTTTCATGTGAAGGCTAAAACCCAATTATAGCACAAGAATACCGGGAAAAGGGAAAAGGAGCGGAGGGGTGGGGGGAGGATGGGTGGAGGGAGGGCAATTGGTGGGATCACACCTACGGTGCATCTTAGTAGGGTACTGATGAAACTTATTAAATGTAGAGTATCAATGTCTTCATATAGTGATTAAGAAAATGTTATGAAGGTTATCTCTCACAGTACAATCAAAATGTTTCTGATTGTATATGAAGCACATTCTGCCCTATTATTGCACCAATGTACACAATTATGATTTAATAAAATTATTTAAAAAAAACCTAGATAATTTCTGTAAAACGCCTACTATAATACCTTGCTCATGAAAGCTGAAAAATTCCTATTAGTGATTTATATTAGTTATTCCCATTTGTGCTGTGAGAAATAAATCTATCTACTTCATAATTCCTTAGCATTTTGTTTAATCTTATAATGTGTCTGACATTTTCAAATTATATTCATGAACAAATATACCTTATTTGTTTTTTTTTTCTTTATCTTTTCTTTTTTATTAAATCATATCTGTGTACAATAATTCAGTCATGGGGTACAGTGTACGGGCTTCAGATACAATCAGAGATATTTTCATCAACCTGATTGCGATAACATTCAAGAGACTTTCTCATTACTTTGTGAG